>JAZHYW010010308.1:0-131695 GCA_037355805.1 Ixodes ricinus
AAACGCCCCTCAGCAACCGCAGGTGCCAATCGGTGTCGCTGGCGTCGTTGATATCGCAGGCGATTTTGCTGCGTTGAAAGAACTTGTCCCGACGAAAAATACAATTACTCCGTTTGCAGCTTGAGTTTGTCGGATGACGGCTGGCAGGGATGTCGCGTCGGGAGTGTAGTCAGCAACAGGTTATGCAGCTGCAAAACACAGGAGCAGCAAGTATGAGCTGATGCAAGTCGTCAGCTTGCTGCCGCTGCCACCAAATGGGCAGGAAGAAAACGCCCCTCAGCAACCGCAGGGGCCAATCGGTGTCGTTGGCGTCGTTGATATCGCAGGCGATTTTGCTGCGTTGGAAAGGACTTGTCCTTGCCGACTGAAAAATGCAAACTCCTCCGTTTGCAGCCCGAGGTTGTCGGATGACGGTCTAGGTAGGGGATAAGCCGCGTCGGAGTGTGGTCTGATGGGCCACCGGGTTAGGCAGCCTGCTATACACAGGAGCGGAAGTGCTGAGCTGATGTCGTCAGCTTGCTGCCGCTGCCACCAAATGCTGAAGTAAACGCCCTCGACCAGCCTGCCAGGTGCCAATCGGTGTCGCTGGCGTCGTTGATATCGCAGGCGATTTTAGCTGCGTTGGAAGAACTTGTCCCGCCGATCGAAAAATAAAACTCCCCTCGTTTGCAGCTTGAGTTTGTCGGATGACGGTCTATGCAGGGATGTCGCGTCGGGAGTGTGGCTTTCTCGTAGGCCACCGGGTTAGGCAGCTGCAAGGGCTGGGAGCAGAGTAGTGAGCTGATGTCGTCCGTTGCTTGCCTGCTGCCGGCGAAATGCGAAGAAAACGCCCCTCAGCAACCGCCGGCAGGTGCCAATCGGTGTCGCTGGCGTCGTTGATATCGCAGGCGATTTTGCTGCGTTGGTAAGAACTTGTCCTTACCGACGAAAATAAATTACCCTGTTTGCAGTTCAGTTTGCTGGACACTTACCGTAACGTCGCGCTGCTGCAGCTTTCCGTGGGCCAACAATAGCAGCAGCTGTGCGACAGGATAAAGCGGAGCTGATGTGTCGTCAGTTTGTTGCCGTCTTCAATGGTGAAGGTACCACCAGCAACTGCAGGTGCCAATCGGCGTTTCGCTGCTGCTGTTGATATCGCAGGCGATTTTGCCGCGCTGGACGCAACTTGTCCTTGCCGACGAAAAAGAAAATTACTCCAGTTTGCAGTCTCAGTTTGTCGGACGACGGCCTCGGCAGGGAGGTCGTCGGCGTGAGCAGTCAGTGGGCCACCAGGTCAGGGCAGCTGCAAAACGACAGGAGCAGAAGTATGAGCTGATGCGGGCCGTCAGCCTGCTGCCGCCGCCTACCAATGGCGAAGAATACGCCGCAGCAACTGGAGGTTAATCGGTGTCGCTGGCGGTCGTTGATATCGCAGGCGATTTTGCTGGGTGCTGGCGAAAACTCGTCAACTCCGCCGACGAAAAACGAAATTACTCCGTTTGCGGTTTCAGTCGAGTCGGACGACGGTCAGGCAGGGACGTCGCGTCGAGTGTAGTCAGTGGGCCACAACAGGTTAGGCAGCGGCAAAACGACAGGAGCAGAAGTATGAGCTGATGTGTCGTCAGCTTGCTGCCGCTGCCACCAAATGCGAAGAAGAGCGCACTCACCAACCGCAGGTGCCAATCGGTGTCACTGGCGTCGTTGATATCGCAGGCGATTTTGCTGCGTTGGAAGAACTTGTCCTTGCCGACGAAAAATAAAATTACTCCGTTTGCAGTTTCAGTTTGTCGGATGACGGTCAGCAGGGATGTCGCGTCGGAGGTAGTCAGTGGGCCACCAGGTTAGGCAGCTGCAAAACACAGGAGCAGAAGTATGAGCTGATGTGTCGTCAGCTGCTGCCGCTGCCTCTAAATGCGAAGAAAACGCCCCTCAGCAACCGCAGTGCCAATCGGTGTCGCTGGCGTCGTTGATATCGCAGGCGATTTTGCTGCGTTGAAAAACTTGTCCTTGCCGACGAAAAACAAAATTACTCCGTTTGCAGTTTCAGTTTGTCGGATGACGGTCAGTAGGGATGTCATGCGTCGGAGTGTAGTCAGTGGGCCACCAGGTTAGGCAGCTGCAAAACACAGGAGCAGAAGTATGAGCTGATGTGTTCGTCAGCTTGCTGCCGCTGCCACCAAATGCGAAGAAAACGCACTCGACCAACCGCAGGTGCCAATCGGTGTCGCTGGCGTCGTTGATATCGCAGGCGATTTTGCTGCGTTGGAAGAACTTGTCCTTGCCGACGAAAAATAAAATTACTCCGTTTGCAGTTTCAGTTTGTCGGATGACGGTCAGTAGGGGATGTCGCGTCGGAGTGTAGTCAGTGGGCCACCAGGTTAGGCAGCTGCAAAACACAGGAGCAGAAGTATGAGCTGATGTCGTCGTCAGCTTGCTGCCGCTGCCCCAAATGCGAAGAAAACGCCCTCAGCAACCGCAGGTGCCAATCGGTGTCGCTGGCGTCGTTGATATCGCAGGCGATTTTGCTGCGTTGGAAAAACTTGTCCTTGCCGACGAAAAATAAAATTACTCCGTTTGCAGTTTCAGTTTGTCGGATGACGGTCAGCAGGGATGTCGCGTCGGAGGTAGTCAGTGGGCCACTCAGGTTAGGCAGCTGCAAAACAGCAGGAGCAGAAGTATGAGCTGATGTGTCGTCAGCTTGCTGCCGCTGCCTCTAAATGCGAAGAAAACGCCCTCAGCAACCGCAGGTGCCAATCGGTGTCGCTGGCGTCGTTGATATCGCAGGCGATTTTGCTGCGTTGGAAGAACTTGTCCCTGCCGACGAAAAATAAAATTACTCCGTTTGCAGCTTGAGTTTGTCGGATGACGGTCAGCAGGGGATGTCGCGTCGGAGTGTAGTCAGTGGGCCACCAGGTTAGGCAGCTGCAAAACACAGGAGCAGAAGTATGAGCTGATGTGTCGTCAGCTTGCCGCCGCTGCCACCAAATGCGAAGAAAACGCCCTCAGCAACCGCAGGTGCCAATCGGTGTCGCTGGCGTCGTTGATATCGCAGGCGATTTTGCTGCGTTGGAAGAACTTGTCCTTGCCGACGAAAAATAAAATTACTCCGTTTGCAGCTTGAGTTTGTCGGATGACGGTCAGTAGGGATGTCGCGTCGGAGTGTAGTCAGTGGGCCACCAGGTTAGGCAGCTGCAAAACACGGGAGCAGAAGTATGAGCTGATGTCGTCAGCTTGCTGCCGCTGCCACCAAATGCGAAGAAAACGCCCCTCAGCAACCGCAGGTGCCAATCGGTGTCGCTGGCGTCGTTGATATCGCAGGCGATTTTGCTGCGTTGGAAGAACTTGTCCTTGCCGACGAAAAATAAAATTACTCCGTTTGCAGTTTCAGTTTGTCGGATGACGGTCAGTAGGGATGTCGCGTCGGAGTGTAGTCAGTGGGCCACCAGGTTAGGCAGCTGCAAAACACAGGAGCAGAAGTATGAGCTGATGTGTCGTCAGCTTGCTGCCGCTGCCACCAAATGCGAAGAAACGCCCTCAGCAACCGCAGGTGCCAATCGGTGTCGCTGGCGTCGTTGATATCGCAGGCGATTTTGCTGCGTTGGAAGAACTTGTCCTTGCCGACGAAAAATAAAATTACTTCCGTTTGCAGCTTGAGTTTGTCGGATGACGGTCAGTAGGGATGTCGCGTCGGAGTGTAGTCAGTGGGCCACCAGGTTAGGCAGCTGCAAAACACAGGAGCAGAAGTATGAGCTGATGTGTCGTCAGCTTGCTGCCGCTGCCACCAAATGCGAAGAAAACGCCCTCAGCAACCGCAGGTGCCAATCGGTGTCGCTGGCGTCGTTGATATCGCAGGCGATTTTGCTGCGTTGGAAGAACTTGTCCTTGCCGACGAAAAATAAAATTACTCCGTTTGCAGCTTGAGTTTGTCGGATGACGGTCAGTAGGGATGTCGCGTCGGAGTGTAGTCAGTGGGCCACCAGGTTAGGCAGCTGCAAAACACAGGAGCAGAAGTATGAGCTGATGTGTCGTCAGCTTGCTGCCGCTGCCACCAAATGCGAAGAAAACGCCCTCAGCAACCGCAGGTGCCAATCGGTGTCGCTGGCGTCGTTGATATCGCAGGCGATTTTGCTGCGTTGGAAGAACTTGTCCTTGCCGACGAAAAATAAAATTACTCCGTTTGCAGCTTGAGTTTGTCGGATGACGGTCAGTAGGGATGTCGCGTCGGAGTGTAGTCAGTGGGCCACCAGGTTAGGCAGCTGCAAAACACAGGAGCAGAAGTATGAGCTGATGTGTCGTCAGCTTGCTGCCGCTGCCACCAAATGCGAAGAAAACGCCCTCAGCAACCGCAGGTGCCAATCGGTGTCGCTGGCGTCGTTGATATCGCAGGCGATTTTGCTGCGTTGGAAGAACTTGTCCTTGCCGACGAAAAATAAAATTACTCCGTTTGCAGCTTGAGTTTGTCGGATGACGGTCAGTAGGGATGTCGCGTCGGAGTGTAGTCAGTGGGCCACCAGGTTAGGCAGCTGCAAAACACAGGAGCAGAAGTATGAGCTGATGTGTCGTCAGCTTGCTGCCGCTGCCCCCAAATGCGAAGAAAACGCCCCTCAGCAACCGCAGGTGCCAATCGGTGTCGCTGGCGTCGTTGATATCGCAGGCGATTTTGCTGCGTTGGAAGAACTTGTCCTTGCCGACGAAAAATAAAATTACTCCGTTTGCAGTTTCAGTTTGTCGGATGACGGTCAGTAGGGATGTTGCGTCGGAGTGTAGTCAGTGGCCACCAGGTTAGGCAGCTGCAAAACACGGAGCAGAAGTATGAGCTGATGTGTCGTCAGCTTGCTGCCGCTGCCACCAAATGCGAAGAAAACGCCCTCAGCAACCGCAGGTGCCAATCGGTGTCGCTGGCGTCGTTGATATCGCAGGCGATTTTGCTGCGTTGGAAGAACTTGTCCTTGCCGACGAAAATAAAATTACTCCGTTTGCAGCTTGAGTTTGTCCGGATGACGGTCCGTAGGGATGTCGCGTCGGAGTGTAGTCAGTGGGCCACCAGGTTAGGCAGCTGCAAAACACAGGAGCAGAAGTATGAGCTGATGTGTCGTCAGCTTGCTGCCGCTGCCACCAAATGCCAACACCAAATGGTCGCATATAAAAAATCCCACATCTCCTCTTTTTTACTTATATTAGCATTGTGGTCATCACATAACATCTACATCTGTACAATGTCTCAAATGACTATAATTGTAGCGTTACCTTTCAATCAAGTGATTTGTCAGTTTAAATGCACGATCTTAGCAAAATGACTCCTCGATAAAGATAATTTGACAAAACGATTTCCACTAGAAACTTGCTATATATATATATTATTTTATTTTATTTTAAATTTTAATTGTGTGAAATGATTTCTTTCGTGCTTTTCTGTTTCTATTCAATTCAAGTTCGGCTGTTAAATTGTATGCCTCTTCAGATTGCAACATTTCTTTTAGCATATGAACTCTCTAAGGACGCATAGTCATTCACATATTTATATGCTAGGGACATTCACTTCTTCACTGTAATAACCAAAATAATAAACGTGGTGCTACTGCTGATTTTATTAGGCTTGGTAAAACCCAGGATGTGTACAAAAACAAATGGGTGCAGGTCTGCCCCTGATTTTTAAAGATAAAACAATGGGAATAGAAAACGTGTAAGTTTGTCTCAAGGGAGGAAATAAGGACAGCAGTCAATCAATCAATCAATCAATCAATTTTTATTTTTCCTTTGTGCTAACGAACAGGTCAAAAGCCTAATTGGTTAAGCACACACACTTGAAATACACATAAAATAGAGCGTTTTGTATAAATATGCAAGCACACAAGCATGTCTATATGCCAATTAAAAACACATGCATCAATATTATCGTTCTTCAAAAGACAGGTTTATACTAAAAATATTGCCGTCAGTAAATTGCGTGTTTAAAACATGTTGGATACGGAAACCGGTGATGCGTTTCGAATGAGGTCTGGGTAAAATAATCTTGGATTTCTAGAGTTTGTTCTAAGTGGAATGCGAGAGTGAGCAGAGGTTAGGAGATAGGGCTGTCATTGCATTTTAAATTATCCCATGTAAAACTGAACATCCCGAACAGACCTTCTTTTACATAAGGTGCACAATGTTAATTTTGCTAAAATCGAAATATAATCATAAAACACTTTCTTCCAAAATATTTGTCTTGTCGTAAATAATGCGCACAAATCGCTTTTTGTACATGTTCTATACTTTCACTTGCTGTTATAGAGATGGAGTTCCACACGACAGATGCAAATTCTAGTTTCGAACGCACATGTGTAGCGCACAAACGCCCAAAAGACAGTGATGAGTGACAATTGATCTGGTTAAGCGATACATTATTCCCAGCGTACGTAATGACTGGCTAATAATGGAGTTTACATGAGAAAGGAAAAGAGGTGGTGGTCCACAAGAACACCTCGGTCTCGCATCTGCGTGGTCCAACAGGTAGTTTCATTTTCCAGAACATATACATAGGATAAATTGTTACGCTTTCTCCACAGCGACATGACTTTTGTTTTGCAAAGGTTTACGAAAAGATTGCTAGAACTGCACCATTCTACCACTGAACGAAGATTGTCCTGTAGCAAAGTACAGTCATTGATTGAGGTGACCTGCCGAAACAACTTCACGTCATCTGCGAACATTAGTAGTAGCGAGTGTTTTACAGACGACATCAAATCATTTATAGAAACAAGAAACAACAAAGGTCCAAGGTTCGATCCCTGAAACACTCCTGACATAAAAATGAATGGACGAGACAAGAAGCCAGATAACCTTACACAGTTCTGCCTTTTATGAAGATAACTCCTAAACCAGGTATTGTACTCAGGACTGAGGTCATAGTCCCGGCGTTTCAGCAATAACAACTCATGATTGACCTTATCAAAGGCTTTGGACATATCCAGATATATTGTGTCTACTTGACCCCAAAACTAGATAATTGGCGAAGAAAAATTTAAAAATGTGGAAAAATTTGTCTCGACGGATCTACCTGTGACGAAACCGTGCTGTACAAAAACAAACATTCTTTTAAAATAATTATACAAACGATTGTACACCAGCTTTTAAAACACCTTTGAAAAGACATTGAGAAGGGGAACAGGACGATAATTACTAACATCACAGAGACTATCCACTCTTAGTATAGATCAAGCTGAACATATTTTCAAGAACAGAAGCAAAACATTCGCCACATCCTTTTACAATAAAGTTGGGAATACCATCTGAACCTGTGGACAGTTTAGGATTCAGCTTCCCAATAGCTAAAAGCACTTCGTGAACTGTAAATCTAGTAAACGGTAAATAGTCATCAAATTCAAAAGTGATGTTACATGTCACGGGTAAAGGGGTGTTGACATTGGAAAAGCATGAACTGAAATGATGCGAAAACAACTCACGAACAGATTGCGGGGACGTTTCGATAGCTGACCCGTTTCGATAACTGTCAATTAAAGTTTGAGTAAAATATGTAATTTTAAAACATTAGTGAGCTAAAAGTGAGCGTCTTCACCGTGCTTAACTAAGGACAAAAAAAATAACATTGTAGTTTGCAGCATTGAAGCTTGGGTTGAAAAAGTCAAATTTGGGGCTTTCTTACGTGTCAAACCAACGACGGGCATCTGGCACTACCCAGTGGAGGACTGAAGATTAATTTCGACTACCTGGTGATCTTTTGGCGTGCAACTGAAAGCTCGGTTGCCCGGCGCCTTTTCCGCAATAAGCCTCCATCAGATTGCGGGCACCTCGGACGGGATTCGAACCAGCCACCTGGGGATCGAAGACAATGCCAGACGCAGTATTTGTAAGCATCCGCGACAAATGCAAAAGCATCTTATAGGAAAAATAAAGACGAAATGAAAAGTTTCTTGTTAGACAGCCAAGCTGAACGAAAGCCATTTAGCTCTGAAACGGCGTCGGGAGCGTCGGCATTCCTCACTTTGGGTTGTGCCGGGCTTCCGCTAGATGGTGACACCGAAACTTCTCGCAGCGAATAGCCACGTGCATTTGCTTGGAAATGGCGAACATGGCGTAGGCGTAACAACGCAAAACAACGAAGATATAGGTGTTGTGCCCAAGAGTAGACACACGGAACGACGAGGAAGAAGCGAGCTCGAGCTGACCGACGCGAGCCAGCGAGCCAGCCGAACGCTGCCGTCTGCCGATACCGGAATCACCCTGATTGTAAATAGTTGTTCTATGTGTACTAAAGGTTTATTCGTAACGACTACGATTACTCCATGGCCTTAGAAACACAACAAAGTGGCGACGAGGAATCAACCTAGACCTGATCTACCAGAGGCAAGAATCGACCGAACCAGGTACTGTGCATCATGGACGACCTATCGCGTTCGATTGGACCTTATGAGGAAGGGACAAGCTGGGACGAGTACGAGGAACGCCTTCAAGAGTATTTCGAGTTGCAAAAAGAGAAAATCAAGACCGATCGGATGAAAGTTTCTGTTTTGATCACTGCCATCGGACAGAAAACTTACTCCAGACTTCGGGATCTGTCGTCTCCTGAGCAACCGAGCAAGAAGACTTATGAAGAGCTCGTACAACTCCTAAGTCGATTCTACTCGCCAAAGCGGTTAGTGATAGCCGAACGCTTCAAATTTGGAAAGCGGGATCAAAGATCAGGTGAACCCTCAACCACGTATCTGGCAGAACTAAGACGGCTGGCGGAGACCTGTCAATTTGGAGACAAACTCGAAGAGCAACTGCGCGACCGATTTGTTTGTGGTCTCAATCACACGATGGCCCAGAAGCAGTGCCTAACAATTGAAAATCTGACTCTGACGCGAGCTGTGGAATCGGTAGCGGGATTGGAAGCGGCTGAGGATCAAATGAAAATTCTCAAGGATGCACGCGCCACCGCTGAAGACGAAGTGAAACAACTAGCAAGCACAAGCGCTGCCTGCTGGCGTTGTCTCAAAACCAACCACACTCCTCAAGATTGCCGCTACAAAGGCTACGACTGTGACGCATGTGGACAAAAGGGTCACCTGCGGAAAGCCTGCAAAAACAGCAGCGTGCAACAAAGAGGAGGGAAAACGTCAAATCAGCATGGAAAAGGCAAACGCAAGGGACCAGCCAAGAAAGGAAAGGGAGCGGTGCAACAGCTGAAAGAGGAAGAGAGAGCGGAAGAATATTTAGTCCTGCGGACAAACGCGGAATTACTGACTGTACCACCCCTCAAGAAAAGCGTCTTTATTAATGATGTGACTCTGGAGATGGAGGTGGACACCGGAGCTACGGTGACAGTGATTCCAAAGCGGCTGCAAGGAAAACTGAAGATTCGCACGCTGGAGCCTTTCAGGACCAAGCTTCGCACTTGCTCAGGACAAAGCTTGAACGTCTGTGGTACTGCGGATGTCCATGTCACAAGCAACCAGAAGACCTGGACGCTGCCACTAGTCGTGGTGAATGCAGAGGTGCCACCACTGTTGGGAAGAAATTGGATACAAGTCCTGGACGAGACATGGATGCCAGCACTCCAGGTGAATACTGTGAAAGATGCGCATTGCTTAGAAGGCATCCTGGCCGAGTGTCACGAACTTTTCAAAGAGGAACTAGGGTGCTTCAAAGGAGTTGAAGTCAATCTGCAGCTGAAGCCAGACGCCCAACCAAAGTTCATGAAAAGCCGGAAAGTTCCCTATGCACTCCAGCATCTGATCGAAGCACAGTTAGATGACATGATAAAAAGAGACGTCATCGAGCCAATAAACTACAGTGAATGGGCAACGCCTACAGTCAACATTCCAAAAGGAGAAAAAGAGGTCCGGATCTGTGGCGACTACAAGCTCACGGTAAATCCACAACTTGAAGTGGACCAGTACACTCTGCCAACAGCCAATGACTTGTTCACGACTTTGAACGGTGGGCAGAAGTTCACAAAGTTGGATTTAAGACACGCCTACGAGCAACTGGTGTTGAATGAGAAGTCTCGCCAGTATGTCACCATACACACGCATAAGGGACTCTACAGATACAAGCGTCTACCTTATGGGATCGCCTCCGCCCCTGCTATCTTCCAGAAACAAATCGAGATACTATTGTGAGGGATTCCAGGTGTCTGCGTGTTCCTGGACGACGTTTTGGTAACCGCAGAGGACGATACAACGCACTAAGAGAGACTGCACGAAGTATTAATGCTCATGAAGGATCGTGGACTTCGGCTAGCGAAAGAGAAGTGCCTGTTCATGCAAGACAAGGTGGACTACCTGGGACATACAGTTAGCGGTTCTGGAATAAGCACAATGAGCAAAAAGGTCCAGGCTGTACAGGAAGCACCGGTTCCCAAGAATGTGAGCGAGCTACGATCGTTCCTGGGACTTGTAAACTACTAAGGACGTTTCGTGCCCAAGTTGTCTACGATACTAAAGCCGCTCACGCTTCTGCTGCATGAAGACGTGCCGTGGAACTGGTCACCAGAGTGCGACAGGAGATTCCAGGAACTCAAGGGAATTTTGAGCAGAGCCCCAGTGTTGGCTCACTATGATCCAGAGCTACCACTGATTTTGTCTTGCGACGCTTCCCAGTTGGAGTTGGAGCCGTGTTAGGGCACGTGTACCCGGACAAGACAGAGCGTCCTATTGCTTATGCGTCAAGGACACTTGCTCGAGCAGAGGAGAACTATGCTCAACTAGAGAAGGAAGCTCTAGCGATAGTCTTTGGAGTGAAGAGATTCCATGACTACATATATGGACGTAAATTCATCTTGGTAACCGACAACAAGCCGTTGGCAACCATCCTGGACCTAAGAAGGCATTCCAACAATAGCAGCTGCAAGATTGCAACGTTGGGCAATGCTTCTGTCAGCATATCAATATACAATGGTCTGCAAGAAATCAGAAGACAATCTCAACGCAGACGCCCTATCTCGCCTGCCAATTGATGGACAAGGAGAAAAGGTGAATGACTATGCCACAAGTTTCTACTTGGGACAGCTAGACCTGTGTCCAGTAGACACGAAGACTCTGCAGGAGGCAGGAGAGAAAGACCAACTGTACAGCAAGGCACTGAAATTCACTCAGACCGGATGGCCTGAGAACGTAAGTCCAGATATGGAAGCATACTTCAAGAGGAAGTTGGAACTTACGGTGGAGGAAGAATGCTTATTGTGGGGCCGAAGAGTTGTTATTCCAGAAGCATGCCGAGGAAGAGTACTGCACGAGCTTCATGCCGTACATGACGGCATTGTGCGAATGAAGAGTCTGGCAAGACTGCATGCTTGGTGGCCCAACATAGACAATGACATTGTAAGAACAGTCGAAGAGTGTTCTCTGTGTCAGAAATTTCGGAACCAACCAGTTCAAGAGTATTTCCACTGGCCGACACCCGAACAACCCTGGGAAAGACTGCACATTGATTTTGCTGGCCCGTTCCTAGGGGCAAAGTTTCTAGTTGTCACCGACGCCTTTTCTAAGTGGCTAGAAGTGGAAATAATGTCGAGCACAATTGCGGAGAAAGTCGTGGAAGTGTTGTGGAAGTTGTTCGCACAGCATGGACTACCGCGAACTATTGTCTCGGACAATGGACCACCCTTCCATTCTGAAGTTTTCGAAGAATTTCTTAAAGGGAAATGGAATCCAACACAAGTTTTGCGCTCCGTTTCATCCTGCAACGAATGGTGCAGCCGAACGAGCAGTACAAGTGCTCAAGCAAGGACTGCGGAAACAGACCGAAGGGTCATTACAAACGAAGCTTTCCCGAGTTCTGATGGCTTATCGTTGCACACCACACACATCCACTGGTTTCGCACCATCAGAACTGTTGTTCAAGCGAAGACTTAGAACAAGATTGGATCTCCTTCACCCAGAGAAGTTATCGGAGGTTCAAGCTCAGAAAGAACCAAAAAGAAAGTTTGAAGAAGGAGACGGTGTCTTGGTGCGAGACTACCGAAATGCAAAGAGAAGTTGTGATTCCAGGCACAATTCTGAAGTGTCTTGGGAGAGCGCACTACAAGGTCAAGGTGCCGAACGGAGTTTGGAAACGACACCTCAACCAACTTCTTCGCCGACCAAACCAAGTTGCAGGCACCGGGGAATCCGAGTCAGATACTCTGTTCATTCCCGAACAGGAGGAAAGTAAATCAGCGGAACATGGGAAACCAGATTTAAAAGCAACTGTCTCTTCTCCGGGTGCCCGAACAACGTCTGAAAGCGCGGAACGCCGATACCCCTCGAGAGCACGCAAGCCGGTGTCTCGGTACGGACTGTGATTAGTCTGAGGGAGTGTTGTGTCCAAGAGTAGACACACGGAACGACGAGGAAGAAGCGAGCTCGAGCTGACCGACGCGAGCCAGCGAGCCAGCCGAACGCTGCCGTCTGCCGATACCGGAATCACCCTGATTGTATAATAGTTGTTCTATAGTGTACTAAAGGTTTATTCGTAACGACTACGATTACTCCATGGCCTTAGAAACACAACAATAGGAAAGGAACGCTGCAACACAGGACATAATTTTACAACTTTCTGTGTTGTTCGTTCCTCTTCTTAGCCTTCCTTGTTTTGCGTTATTGCATTTACATTACGTTTGACTTTCACCAAGTAGCCCAGCTCTCAATTCTATTACTTTATTCCACTTAGCAGTATTTTACTGGAGGTGGGCTATAGTTCTGCTCCTTCCTTCAGTGTGGGCGATGCCTCTTCTGGATATGTTAGGTTGCAACGAACTATAGCGACGAGAAGGTGCGAATGGCTCTTGCAGCACCCAGCGGGAACTTTCTGAGGGTTGTTTACAAACGTTGCCGAACAACAAAGTAGCGATGTTTATTTTTATTTTTAGTATAAAAAATGCGATGATCCCCGAGTAGCGGGGGTAGCATGTATGCTTGGGGATCAAACTATATAATGCAAATAGATGTAGTGAACACGTGTTGGAGCTAGAAACGTGCGCAACTTTTGACCAATCAGAAGTACTAGACTTTTTGAGTTTTCGTTATTGTGAATGCCCCGTTGTTGGATATCTGGGACTACTGTAAACCGTTTATAATAAAACGGCTGCCTAGCATTTCAATGAAACAAATTATTTGAGAGAGCGAAAAAATAAACTGTTTTTAGGAACGTATAACCGGTAACCGAAACCGTAAAAAATAAAACCGTAACAAACCGAAACGATACCGATATCAACAGGAAACGGTAACCGTAACCGTAACCGAAACGTTATATTTTTCGGTTTGAGTCCCTGTGCCCAAGTGACGTGCTACAGTGTAGATTTGGCGGTGCACAGGGGGCATGTGTTAGTGGGGTAGACTGTAGGGTATATGGCATGTAAAAGACTAATGTGGGGGAAGGTATTCGTCTGAAACAAGCGCCATCTTACAGCGTCCTCCATCGTTAGCGTGTTGCGCGGCGGGGGGAAGGTGTGGCGACTGAAGCACAAACGGTTAAGTATAGCATGGTAGGTTAGGGGGATCGGGGCTGGGATCAGAGACCGGTATCCCTGCGGTGGCGGGGTCCAGTTGGTTAAAGCTCGGGCTGATGCGTGTGCGCTTTCATTCCCGCTGAGGGGATTATCTCCTGGCGTCCAGATCAGGCATACTGTGGGGAGTTGATCGGGGCGGTAAGTGGTTAGGATTTGGCGAGCGAATTCTGAAAGACGACCTTTGCAAAAACTATGGCAGGCCACCTGCGAGTCGTTAATTATTGTTAGGGATTTGGCAGTTGACGTACGGACGTGATAGGGAGCGCTATCGCCGCTTCCCCCCCTCAAGTGTGCTAGAAGTTGAAATGGACGTGGAGGTTATTTCCTGCATTTACTCCCCAATCACACTTATAGTCATAGTCAGAAGAACCGGGTATCGAGTGGCATCAGTGTATCGGACGTTTCTGGCGTTTTCAAATTTACTCTGGAGAGCGCGGGCGCGAGCCTGACGTCTCCCTTGATGAAACTCGGAGTGCATGTTGCTGGGTATTGGGGCGACGTGAATTTTGGTGCTGTGAGTGAAATTAAGGGCGAAAGTTTGACCGTGACCTGAGGTTCGGGTCGGATAGCCCAGGCGAGTTAGAACCTGCCTGCCTGCGGGTATCAGCTTGAGTCTTTCGCGCACTTATGAGGTTGTTGTTTGTTTATTTTGCGGTGAAAAGAAAGGGGAGAGCCATTTATGAGGTGTGCCTCAACGTGCTCTGCAACGGTGTTGTGCATTCCTAAAGCCAGGAGGCGCTGCGTCGAGGTTATGGGTGGAAGACCTAAGGTTTTTTGTAGGCCCGTCAAATGAGGGCTTCGAGCTGTTCTCGTTCCCGAGACTTGAGGGTCAAATAGGGGACGGACCAGACCGCCCGTCTAATGATCAGTGCCTGGACGAGGCGGAAAGCGTCTTCCTCTTTCAGGCCGCGTTGTCTGTTGGCAATCCTTCCCATCATACAGATGATTTGATTCATTGTGTACGTGAGACGCTGAAGCGCGTGTGATCCTCCGTCATCTTGCTGGAGAAAGAGACCGAGCATCCGAATACACGGCACTTGCGGAATGACGTGATTCTCGAGAGTGAAAATGATCTTTGGCGGGTAATGAGGGATGTTCCAGCATTTCGTCTTCACGATGAGGAGTTCCGACTTTTCAGGCGCTTACTGGAGACCGCCGCCGCGCTCATACCGTTTTACAACGTTGGTTGCGCGCTGCAAGGCCCCTGTATTTCGCCTTCTGAGCCAGAGGTGTCCCCGGTGGTAACGTCGTCGGCGCAGAGGGCGTCGCGAGCTGGGCAGGGAGCTTCATCATTGCCATGTTTAATAATGTAGGCGACAGAACCGCTCCCTGTGGCGTCCCATTGTTGGGAATGGGGAGTTGTTGAATCCAAAGGTTGCAAATGTCGATCGTGGCGGTGCGGTTTTGTCGAAGCCGCACACGCAATCGGAGGTTGGCATCGAGGTTGGTGAGTATGATGTCGTGGCTCACGTTGTCAAACGCCCCCTTGAGATCCAACGCCAGGATGGCTCTGATGCTCTTAGGGAGGCTTGTTGATTGATGTCCTCGAAGCGTTGGAGGAGAATATTTTGCGTGCTGAGGTGCGGTCGGAAGCCAAACATCGTCGGCGGTAGGAGGTTGTTGTTTTCAAAGTATGGTGGAAGTCAGTTGAGTACAACGTGTTCAAATAGTTTTTCGATACACGATGTCAGGGGGATGGGTCGCAGGTATTATAATTTGGGAGGTTTGCCAGTCTTGGGGAATATGACGATATCGGCGTGTTTCCACTCTTCCGGGAGGATCCTAGTACTGATTGAAAAATGTGGTGAGGCCCTGGAAGGAGGGGTCGTCGAGGTGTCGAAAAAGACTATTCGTAGCCTTGTCCGCTCCGGGGATGGTAGTCCGGGTAAGGGCCTCGGTGGGTTGCTGCACTTGGGCCAGTGTGATGGGTGCATCCCACTCTATGTTGGGGGCGCCACGGTGCGTTGCGGGCTTAGATGGCGGGTGTTGCTGCCCTATGTATTTATCCCGCAGAGCGTCGAGGATGTCCTCATTCGTTCCCAGGTATCGATGAAGGGGATTTGTGATGACAGGACTTGCTTTAAGAGGGGTCGAGCAGGTTGCGTAGCAGGGAGTAGGTTTTAGGGGTGCCCGGGGTGCCCAAAGGTTGTTGCAAACATGGTGCCAGTTCTGCTGCGTGAGTTCTTCAGCGCACTGGGCGGATTCTTCCGTAAGCTATGCGAGTCTTGAGGGTCCTGTTATGTTTTGACGATGCCATCGCGTGACCATTCGGCGATGGCATATGGAGCAAACGGGGGTCGACGGCTTGTCGTTCTTCGGTTAGCAGGATCTCTTTAGCGTAAGTGGCGACGTGGTGGTGGATGCGCACCCATTCGTTGATTGAGGTGATATCCCAAGGGTAGATGGTTTCCCTCTGCTTACGAAGCGAGTACCAACTAACGAGCCGCTGCCTCTTTATGGGGGAGTTATTGCGAGTGAGGGGGACTGTAGTGATAAGAATGCAGTGATCACTTCCGAGCGTCTCCTCGGTGCTGCACCATTCGACGCTTGCGAGGCGCTTGGTCATTGTCTAGTCAGGGCATCTGTCAGATGACACACTGTTGCCAGTCCTGGTGGGACAGGCGGGATCCGTGAGGACCGTGAGGCTCTGTTAATTGATGAGCTCCCACAGTTTATTGTCCTTTACAGTCGCCTTGTCATATCCCCAGGTTGAATGTGCCGCGTTAGCGTCGCCCAGGATGACGACTCCGTTCTGCTTGGTGAGCTTGAAGGTCACCGCGAAGAGGTAGTCAAAATCCTCTTCCTGGCGGCCTGGCGTGCTGTACACGTTCAGCACGAAAAGACCCAGCTGACCCCTTTTTGCAGGCAGGATTTCTATGAAGGCTATGATCGACGTCACAGCCATCGATTTGATGCGAAACTGTGGTGAGTGATTTGGCAGTGAGCGTGGCTACTCTACTATTGGAGGAGGATGTATGAGTGATATAGCCGGAATGGGATGGTACCGATCCAGTCTCCTGAACACCTATATCATCCGGGGGCGTGTCGGCGTTGTGGATGTACTGGCGAACGGTTCTGTGTTTTTTGTTTGTACATGCGACGTCAATTGCCAAAAGGTTAAGGTTTTGGAATGGCGTTGGGCCGGATTATTAAATATAATCAGATGTATCGGGGAAAAGGGTGTGGAGTTCTAGGTTAGGGTCTATATTTGCTTTTTTACGGTTACTGTGTTCGCTATCATCAGCCCCAAGAAGGTTTGAAAATACATGGGGGCCTGTTGAATTTTGATTAATTGCGGTTGGAGCGGCTGTAGGGGCTGTTACATTTTGAGCAGTTGTTGTTGGAACTGTTGTTGAAACTGTTGCATTTGCTGCTGGAGTCGAGTGATTTGTTGCTGCACTTGGCTGTTGTGAGTGCGCGAGTGCTTCTATTGCTCTTGTGTTCAGGCGCGAAGGTGTGGGAGTGGCGATTTCAAGGATTATGTCCATTCCAGCGGAAACGGGCGTTGGAGAGTGTTCTTTCGGGTTGTGGGGCAATTGCAGTGTTGTAGCCGTTACCGAAAAAAGTAACGAAATACGTTACTCGTCACTTGCAAATAAAAGTAACGCGCTACGGACCTACGTTGCCTGGAAATAAAGGGAACGCGTTACTATGACCGTTACCGACGAAAAGTTACGCACTTTTTCGTTACTTTCTATTTGCGAGCTAAAACGTTTATTGTTTCCGCCGGGCATCGGACATTTTATCGAACGCCATTTCTTCGAATGCCGTTTCATCAAATAAGTGGACATCTCATCGAACGCCGATTCATCGGACCCCGTTTCATCGAATCGCTTGACGGCGTTTCATCGAATTTACCTTTACTAGATCTTGAAGTATTACAATACGTCTTACATAGTTTACAATCGCTTTTGAAATAGTTTTGACGCCGCTCTCGAATCACCAGAAATAGAATTACTATTCCGGTCAATTGGTTTTTACCTAAATTTTCGTTACTGAGTTATAGAAGGTAGCTTTCATATCAAAACTTCAGTGGGTAAACGACTTACTCTTTTCTGAAGAGGTAAGTGGCTGTCCTCCACCACCAACTTTTTCCCACTTCGTCCCCCTCTTTTCAGGGGCGGACTAATGGTTCAGGCCTGGGAGGGGCGCTAGGGCATTTGGTCGACGGAGAGGGGGGGGGGGGACTCTGCTCAGATATGATGTTACGGCCGAAGCGTAGCCTAGATCTATTTTGTTGACCCAATATTGGCAATGTCACTAAATACTAGTGATGAACCGATTCTGCCGAACTTCAGATACGGCAAAGTTCGGCAAATGCCGAACTTTTTGAAGGAAAGTTCGGCAAAGATTCGGCAAAAATTCGGCAAATGTCCGCGCACGCGCGAGAACGCGACGGGGCCGTGGATTGCAAATGGACGCCGTGCAGTCGTGCGGTTACTATCGTGCAATGCACGGTGGTGCAGCGTAGTACAACCAGCGGTTACGGTGAGGTGTGGAGTGAGCAAACAGCACGGTAACTGCGTTTGTGAGCGAGCGTGGTTCTCTTCAATATCTTCTGCCTCAAGAATAGAAGGTCGACCAGTAATTTACGCAATCTACTATGCGGTACATTCTGGATGACGTGATTTGCATTTGACATTTCCAGTGATGCAACGAGTTAGTTGAAACATTGGCCGACAATTACTTTAAAGCACTCCTCGCAAATATAACAATTCTGTTTTCGGCTCAGAAGTAGTGTGTGCCAAAAGAAAATAATATTGCTTTTCCAATTAGCTTTATTTCGCGATTTTCCTGTATCTGCATAAAACTAAACACAGAACTATAATGCTCGTACGTTGCACATACGACGTTTCTAACTTTCCCTATCATCTTCCTAAACGTTCGTGTATGTCCTAACACCAGAAACTGGCATTTTAAAGGTTAAAAACGAGACGTCGCTAATATGGGACACACACTTTCATGCAAAGCTGACGACAAGTGACTCAAATCGAAAAACATGCATATTTACAATAATATTATCTCTTCTGGTGAAGGCTCAGCAACCGCTGCATTCGTTTTCGCACACAGAACGGTGAGCCCTAGAGAAAGCATGGAACGCAGCGTTATTGCCCTTTTTAACAATGTGCACATACATGATGGAGGCTTGCGCTAATAATGACTCAAAACCGAAACTCTCGTACCGTGGTTCGTGACTGCGCCACGCTCGCTTCTACCCAACCCAACCTCGCCACTTCTGGAAGAAGTCACTAAAATTGCCAGTAAACAAACAAAAACGACACCGATAGAATTATATTGTAGAATATCACCTTATTTAGTAATAACTGTGTCAATATGCATTACATGTTGCATTCAAGTTAAGAAAAAGAAACATAAAACCTTTTTTTGCCAGAAAAAATAAAAGCTAAATTTCAACGTTAAGTCTGGTAACAATGTATTTTTGACGAATCTTTGCCGAATCTTTAGAAAAGTTCGGCAAAAGTTCGGCTTTGCCGAATCCCAAGATTCGGCGCCGAACTTTCGATTCGGCAAAAGTTCGGCCCATCACTACTAAATACTAAACTTTTGGCTAGTGCATATCGCCTCCCCCCCCCCCCCCCCCCCCAAAAAAAAAAAATCCTCCCCTGCACTTTGTTTACACGTGAAGGTCACTCTGTGAAAAGGGAATCAGCTATTCTCCGCAGTATTTTCATTCTATTCTAGAAAAAATGGCTTTTTGTATGAACGTACAGGGTACGTCGAAAATCTGGCAGGTCCATGGTTCTGTCGGTTACAATAAATTAACAAAAAGGGAGACATATCTTTCTTTTTTTTTTTGTATCAGCGACATGGAGACAGAGCGTTGCTTCAAGAACGCGTCTTCGTCTTGAAGCAGAATGCGTCTCTTCAACGACGTCAATGCGTCTCTTCAACGAATAGTAAAGCTCCCAGAAGACCCGGCATTTGCGGAGAAAAGCTCATTGGCCCTTGAGTGGATGCGGAGAAAAGCTCACCGATTTTCTTTTAAATTATTCCTTAACTTAGCGGACTGTGTGTCACACGTGGCAATTTTAAACAAATGGAATTCGTCGCTTCAATAAATATAATTGTTCTCTTTTTGTAATATTCTTGAAGTTGATTGTGCATATTTACTAATTCCTCGGAAATTACTAATTACCCATTTTGCATATTAATGACGCCGCAAGCATAAAATGAGAACATGGGACACTCGTAAAAAAGAACAATTTATTGACTGCTTGACAGTGCGCCGTCGGTAGCTCTGTCAGATAAAGAGGTTTGTTTTTTGCGAGCTATAGCGGTGTGTGAACCGTTTCAGCTTTGAAGATCGTGTATTGCCTAATAAATAGGTAGTTTTTTTATGTAATCAGCGTCGGCTACATTTTTTTATTTCTGTTTTTTTTAACTAATAAAAATTTAGTTGCGAGAAAAGCTTTGTTCTGCCAAGTTTGTTGTCTTTACTCCGTCGTCGTCGTTCGAGCTGTTTTTATCATGTATAACGTTTACTAACTCGGCCAATTCGCTACCTTACAGAAGACTACTCCTTATATAAGTTACGAGTAACAACGGTGACAGTGTGCAGTTCTCAAGGTTATGGGTGGGTTGCCGTAGAAGGGCACTATCACACAAAGGCCACGTGTAGAAACACCAGCACAAACGACTAGAAAACGGCTATGTCCGTGGGAGAAAAGAGCTCTCGATATCCTACTGACCGTTCTATCCTGTTTTCAAAGGTTAAGGGGTAACTGCAAAGAAAAAAATTGTATTTTTAAACAGCCTAGTTGGGACAAGCATGTAGCGAAACAATTTTTTCAACAAAAAAAATTTGCAGCATTATTTATTGCAGTGGGACTGATTTTAGTTTGCGGCTATTTCGTCCGTTTTAAATCACGCGCCACTAAGTTGGTATTATACGTCACGGAGTGGCTGCTATACGTCACAGAGTGACGTGTAACAGCCACTCCGCGCGTGTCGAAAGAGCGGGAGTTTCAAATGTGGAGAGGTTGTGACTTCGACTAAATTACGTCGTAGAAGAATCTGGAGTTGGGCAAGTTGGTACATCTTAGACTCGAAGAGCGCCAGAAAACAAGGACAACAGAAGGAATAGACGAAACGATGCGCTACTTTCAATTGAATTTTTATTCAGAAAAACAAACATATGTACACACCCATGCAACCATTTGCTTGTAATCATACTTCTCGTGAGATGAATTCAAATTCCTTATCTGATAAAAGGACTGAGGAAGTGCTGATACATGCATCGCCCTTAACCCTGATTTTAAATGCCTCGAAGATTTCTCTTTCTGTTCTCGTTTTATATCTTCCCAAAATCTGCGTTTCATCGAGTGCGGGAGAACACTCCATCCCGCACGATCTACTATTTCCCATTGTAAAAAAGTGCATTGAGAGTTCGGGAGAAACCGCGTTTAGGAGTTCATCTGGAACAAGTGTTGAGTCTTTCTGTGAACTGCTTGCCTTGTACCTGGAATCTACGATGGTTTCATTTAGCAACGAGTTGTATGTACAAAAGCGAGGGATATGTATTGGGTCCCGGGTTGCCCCGGTCTTGTGTGACATATTTTTGGCGGAATGTGACAGAGGGATCAGCAGGGAGCTAGTGGAAACAGGGGGCTTTAAAATCTTCAGGTATGTGGACGATTTCTTGGTTTTAGTAAATCGGCCCATGAGTGCAAATGAAGAGTCCATAAAACGCGTGTTAGAAGTGTTCTCGAACAATGCCAAAAATGGGTTGACTTTCACGCATGAAGAAATTAAAAATGGGCACCTCCAGTTTTTGGGTTTAAATTTGAAGTTTGAGGGAAATCATGTCTGCTGGAAATACGAGCCAAGATCAAAAAGAGGTGTGCTTCCCTTCGATTCTGCACACTCGAAGCTGGTAAAGAGAGGAGTGGCAACTTCACTGATGCTCGCAGCACTAGAAAAATCTTGTGGACACGTTGTTGGTTCAAGCTTCCAAACCCAAGTCTGCCGCCTACAAAACACGGAGTATTCAGAAGGACATCTTGTGGAAATCGCTGAAAGCCTGGTGTCAAAGTTGAAAAAAAGAGAAAGTGAATCGGAAGGCATCACACAGAATAAACAGAAAGTGGCGGTTGTTCCATACATCCACAGATTGTCCCACAATCTCAAAAAGATAGCCGGACGTTTCGGCGTTCCTGTAGTGTTTACAGCACCGTCGAAGTTATCCAGGTTATGTTCAAGGGTAAATAACAAGTCACGCAAGGCGGAAGCATGCACAATAAAACATGCCAACAACTATGTAGAATGCGAAACAGCGGTGGTTTACGAGATACCAACGTCATGCGGGAGAACGTATATAGGGCAGACGGGGAGGTGCGTCAACGAGAGGGCCAGGGAGCATGACCTTTCTGTTAGGCGGTCACCCTCAGGAAACTTGGCCGTTCATTGTGATCGGTGCCCATGTTCTCCCGCACTCGATGAAACGCAGATTTTGGGAAGATATAAAACGAGAACAGAAAGAGAAATCTTCGAGGCATTTAAAATCAGGGTTAAGGGCGATGCATGTATCAGCACTTCCTCAGTCCTTTTATCAGATAAGGAATTTGAATTCATCTCACGAGAAGTATGATTACAAGCAAATGGTTGCATGGGTGTGTATATATATGTTTGTTTTTCTGAATAAAAATTCAGTTGAAAGTAGCGCATCGTTTCGTCTATTCCTTCTGTTGTCCTTGTTTTCTGGCGCTCTTCGAATCTAAATTACGTCCGGTGGCGTAAATATTGCTAAAAAGAATTGTCTTTTTTTTTTTCGAGAAAGATTTGTTTTGTGGCATGCTTGTCCCAATTAGGCTGTCTATAAAAAAAAACACTTTTTTTTCTTTGCAGTTACCCTTTAACAAAAGCTTCAAAAAGAATTTCAGGCACCGCATTAATTGTTGCGCATGCACTTTCGAATTTTCGGCATTTACAGTTTTGCTTTTTAGGATTTAGACAGGAATTATTAAGTTTTCAAACTTTTCCCTGTTTTTCAATTTCATAAAGGTTTCAGTTAGGCTTTCGTTGCCTAGGGAGTAAACCACAGAAAACCCTCGCCCGCAATTAATATTTTGGGAGCAATATACCCCATAAGCTTATCAAACATTACAAAAAAGGACATTTCTTTTTCTATAAAACTGGCGAATTTTACCGATAATAAATTGATGCATGTTACCCATGATCCGACAGCTTCCATATAAAAAGAAGGAAAAAAATCGGCGAGCTTTTCTCCGCATACGCTGAATGGCCGGTGAGCTTTTCTCCGCATCCGCCGGTTTCGTGGTGACCGTTTCTCCAGTGAGTTTTTCTCCATGGAGATGAGATCAACCCTGGAAGGCTTAATGTTTGGGCGAACCTTTGGCCCACTGCCAGCATATCCAGGAGATTCTCAGGCAAGGAAATATTGACCGGGTTTGCTACGCCGCGTTCATCCTGGGGACAGGATTCCAAGGTCTCTGTTGAACTTTGTTTTCTCGCAATGGTATTGAGACCAAGGAACCATCTTGCAAATCATGTCTTTGTGTTGACCATACTCCTTTAAAGTGTTGGGATTTCAACCTAGACTAAACGCAAAACTCAAACGACTTTTTAAACATAGCCTCTGTAGATGTGTTAATGAAACCCGGTGAGTGTTGAGATGTCGTTCTGTTGTCCCCTTTTTTCTTTCTCCTCGTTTGTTTCCTTGTCACGGTGTTTATGACTATAAGTATGATTTCCAAGTATCCTTTTCTTCTGGGGAGAGAGAGGGGTGGGGGGGGGGGGGGGGATCGCCGAGTTGTGGTCAGCTTGTACGAAAGAATGATCGCGCTTCCAAGTGCAAAAAACGCGTTTTCAATCATGTATGTCGGAGAAACTTAAGCTCACAAAACAAGGCTGGAATGATAGGCGGGACGCTGCAAAACCCCAAAATATTACTCATACAGCGATATCTCTAACGGATCGCCATATGTTTGGAAAAGAAGTGCGCGACTGAACACGGCCGACGAGACACGTGGCGTCACGATTTCCATTCCCTCTCCTTCTCGCTACGTCCCGTCGAGCTGGTGAACCGAAGCAAAGTAGAGAGAAGCGAGGCCGCTTCCCCTCATTCTCAAATTCTGCCGGAGGATTATGACGTCAAAGACCTCGCTTCATCGCTCCCTTCTTTTCCAAAAATACGGCCATCCGTTTGAGATATCGATTTATGAGTGATGTTTTGGAGCTCGTAGCGACCCGTTCAACTCTTCTGTGGCCTTATTTTGCGAAATCCAAATTTCGGTTCAGTATCCCTTTAAAACCAATAAAATATTACTTTCTATGATCGTTACGAAGAAGACAGGAGAGATAGCAAACTACACGTCGTCCGCTATTGGATGGATGGATGAATGATTGGATGGATGGATAGTAAGAGTTGTTCGCGCCCTTCATAACGGGTGAAGCGCTTGATATCCTGACTTATCCAAGTACCGC
Organism: Ixodes ricinus; assembly: GCA_037355805.1. Taxonomy (NCBI): domain Eukaryota; kingdom Metazoa; phylum Arthropoda; class Arachnida; order Ixodida; family Ixodidae; genus Ixodes; species Ixodes ricinus. The sequence goes on from JAZHYW010010308.1 coordinate 23,918, forward strand.
CATGGTTTGATCGTGCCGCGGGCGCTCCTATTGGATGCCGGCGACCCGTCGTCATTTTCGGCTCATGGCGCATCCCACATCCAGACGCACGTGCTCCAAATTGGTCTGCTGTGGGTTCCGGTGACTCGCCGCCGTTTGCGAGCACGCTCCTATTGGTCTACTGTAGATGCCGGCGCCGCGCCGCCGCGACCAACTAGATTGGCGGCGACGCTCAACCATTTTTGGCTCAAATGCGCCCCAGCATGCACCAGCTTGGCGGTACTTGTTCTTAAAATTCATCCAGCGCTTTAATAACGGGCAGTAGCTTGCGCCACCTAACCTAGAAACAAAAACAGACGGTTCCCACCGTGGGAATGATCGCCAAAAAAACCTTTACATCAACAATAAAAAAAAAACATGCAGTTTTTTTTTTTTTAGCGAGGGAATTGACAATTTTTCTTTTTGTTCAGCCTTGTAGGCCTAACCCCAACACCGGGCCCACTGGGGGTCAGGGTTCATTCTCTGGGTCAGAGCCGCCCGAAAGGAACCTCGTGCGCTAGTTTACCCTCCAGATGCGCCCCCTTGCTTTTGTTCCCCACAGACTGCAACCAATGAAGCGCGCTCTTGGTTGCCTCGTCAGGGGGCGTTCCCTGCGCTTGGCCGTGGGCTCCTTCTTGCGTGTCGTTGCGTCAAAGACGCAGCGGTCCAGTTTGCAACAAGGTGGTGAATAAAAATCAAATGATTTAAATCGTGATCTAAATCGCACCAGTTTTACCGTGATAACTTAAATTAAACATTTTCTGCAAAAGTAATGAAAACTTATTATTTTTGTTTAACGTTTGGTTTTCATTTGATGCTTTCTATGTACATTTGTTTTTTAATTTAAATCAGATAATAATTAAGGAAGAAAGATTTCTAGCAAGCTGAACACGAGCAAAAAGTGGTCCTGGCAAATCAGAGCGTTAAGTTTTCTTCCTACCTCGTTTCTCAGATACACAACGACCTCTGCAAAAAGAAAAATCGGAACGCGAAATGAAGTAAAACAAAAATCCGCGATGTTTTTACAAACAAATCAAAACACAAAACAAAAAGTGAATAAAATTTTTCGATGAACTTAAAAAATCAAGCTGCTTTTGTTCCAGTATGTTGGAGCTTTAATCAATACATTTTTTTAATTAAATTGCACTTCGGAAGTTTTTGTTTACACCAATTCTCTATTTCACATTCTTTTTAGTGATCGGACGGAAACATTATTGATTATTCACATCTAGGAATAAATTTGCTCGAGCTATTTTGATTTAAGTCAAATAAACCTAATGTACTTAAAAAAATGTTTTTCTTATCCTGGTTTTTAATTAGTTCTTTTCTTAAAGGCAATAGTTTCCTCATTCTCCGTCCCTCGGACAGCCGTGATCGTATAGTGGTTAGTACCTTGCGTTGTGGCCGCAATAACCCAGGTTCGAATCCTGGTCACGGCAATCGTTTTTGTTCTTATCGTAATTCATTTCTGTTTTTGCTTTATAGACAGATATCCATTTTTGGAGCAATTATTTTGTACGTTTGTGTCCGTTGAAAAATGCTTGCGCGGAATGAAACATATCAACCGAACAAAGTTCATGTGATATATTTACGTGGTTTATTACAACTCCATGCTTCAATTGATGTCAACCCAACTTCAATTGATGTCTTTCATGTCTTTGATGCCAACAACTCAACTTCAATCGATGTCTTTGTATGGTTTATTACACATTTTCCTCAGAGTCCAACTTGTTAACTTATATGATAATGTTTTGTATACGCATGTGTTTTACTGCAGGGAATTTCTCCGATTTTAACGACCGCAGGTCACAAATTAGATAGATGTGAAGGACAAAAAAAACAAAAAAACTAATGTTACACATGATACTAACCGGAGGCGACGGATGACAAAGAGGACAAGAAACAAACACACATGTCATGTATAACGTTAATCCAGCTCGCCTGTTTATTAACCTTGTCTCTTAACAACTAATGGTTCTGCTTTTAAGCAGACATTTGACTGATCCGAATGAGAGGCCGGTTACAAAACCTATTGGTATGATTGATTTCTAGCGTGATCCAATCGACAATCTCCTTAACCAGCATTCCATACAAAATCCTTGAGAACGCCATTTACTCTCAGTGGGTTAACTTTCTGGATTGAAATTCTTTTTTAATACACATCAGATGTTTTACGCAACTTCTGTTCATGGGAAGTCCAACTCCTCACATTTACGCATAATCTTCGATTTTCCCTCTTCTCGATGGTTCCAGTAATTGCACTAGAGGTGTCTACAATAAACGCTAGAGGCTCAGCTGGCGCTAGTGTCTACGGGACTTCCGGTTGCAAATTGAAGCAGACAGCATGCAGTCTACTTTTCCAGCCTCCCTGTGTATTCCTATGGGAAAACGCGCGTGAATTTTCTCTCTTCGCCGGAAAATAACAAGAATAACTTTTGTCATTTCGGTTGTACCGGATAGTATGTACCTTTATTGGTATTGTGAAAGCGTAATTTCTTTAGTTACAGCATTTTTCTTTACCACTGAGCGATGTTAAACTTCGCTCAATTTCAGGCCCAAACCTCTGTTTCAAGGAAGGTATGTGAAAACGAGCGACGATTCTAAGCAGACTAACGATCGAAAGGAATGTAGAGTGTGTTCAAGGTTTGCTAGCATTTCGGTGGTGCTTATATATTGCTAATATGCCCGTCCTGTCATTGGATGAAAATGACTCCGTCGGGCATCTTTACGATCGGTTAAAGAAACATTCGAACGCAAAAAAAAAAAAATAAAGCATGTGAGCTACGAAAGGTATGTCTTTTGATTATTTCCCATGTCGGGCAGTTTTTATCGGGCACCTGCTCTCTGGCTCCCCTTATTTGCAAAGATTTGGAGCGTGCGGGTGATGATTTGAACCATTTGCCCAGAACAAGCATCTTCGCAGTACTTATTTATTGCAAATCTGACTATATTACGTGGTTTTCAATTTATTTTGATCGTCTGCGTGCACAAGGAGTTACTTATCCAGTGTTACTGCGTAGTTCTTGCCGTCTCTCTCGGTTTTCCACATGTCCTTCGTTCGTTTGGCACGTATATCCCCCATGTTGGAAAGCGTCGACGCCGTGTTCGCGCTAACAGTGTCCGACAGTGCACAAAAATACACGTACGAAGCCGTTTTAGCACCGTTTTTAATGCGATGAATTTGAAAGAAAAACGCCGTAACTGACCATTTATTTCGTCTGCGTGACTGAGAAATGTTCCAATGTGCCTAGTACGTACAAATTATTCGTGATATTTGCTCTTATAATCGAGCGCAGAGAGAAAATGCACTCGCTTTTTCCCATAGGAATACATTACCGGAAGTCAAATTTAGACTGCTTGCTGTCTGCTTCAAAATGCAACAGCACACTAGCGCCAGCTGAGCCTCTAGCGTTTTATTGTAATAACTCTGTGGTAGTTGCATATTTCTTGACTTCTCAAAAGGTTCCTCGCGGCTTTCTTTAAAAACTTCCCAGCCTTAACATATGCCCCTCGTCCTCACTTAGATAGAATCTTTCCTAACTAACCGTCTCCAATTTGCTCACGCCAACGGAATTCATTTTTTATCCTCGTGTGTTAACTCCGGTGTCCTACAAGTTCAGTACAAGATCCAGTTCTCTTCCTTATTGATATTAACGATCTTCCTATCCGTGTCTCTTTGTCCCTCAGTCTTTTTGCTGACGACAGTGTTATTACAAAGAGAAGGCCAACGAGTTCTACATATATGCTCCTAAGACCAATATTGAAGTGTTACCTCAAGGGTGCGATGACTGGCATATAGAGCTTAACATATCTAAATGTGAATCCAAGATGAGTCTCTCGTCAAAATACCGACTGTCCTTCCTACTTCATCAAAACTTTTATCCCCCTTAGTGTGTCTCCCTATAACCAGCTCAGTGTTAACGAACCCAACATTACTAATAATATCTCCTGGAATACTCATGTCGACTACGCCAGTAACAACGCAAATCAATTGGTAGGTTACACAAAAAAATTTTTTCCCTAGTTTGTAAACTTGAATATGCAGCTTCAATGTGGGACCCTTGCTTCCGCAGTACAATCCATCCAGAATCACTCCGCTCGTTCTATACTTTATATCACCGCGCAGCTAGCATTACCTCTACAAAAGCCCCCTGTCCTTAAATAATCTCCCCTTCGTATAAAAAATATCTCGCATATGCCTGTTTTAGATTATTTATCGCCTATCCCAAAACTTCGACAAGCACTACTTACAAATACTGCTACATATTTTCACGCATCAATCATTAGCTAAAAGGATCCCTCTTTACAGCATATCTAGATTAAATACCTTCTTTTTCCTCAAATCTCCACCGATTGGAATCGCCTTCCACAGTGGCCTCTATAATTACTAACACCGTTCGATTTTAAATTTGCGATTGCTAATTTGTTAAATGATGTTTTAAAATGGTTTTGTATTTTTCCTTTTCATTTTTTTCACTTTTCACTTTTCTTTCTAATACCTTAGCGTCCTGAGAGTAAATAAATAAAAATGGGATTAAATGAAATGAATCAATTTCGTACTTTCGTTTCAATCCCCCGAAAGCCATGGTTCGCGGCTGTCGCGAGATAACGATCAATAAGCACCATGCTTCCCGAAGGGGGAACCATGGGGTGATGCGGAGCATCGTGTGCGTTCGAGGAAAGAGTCAGTTGCGTGCTGACGTCGAGAGATGGCGCCACCGACTGCCTAGCGGGACCCCTACGCGAGGCCATACGTCGCGGCTCGCGGCGAGAAACTTGGAACGCTCGCCGCTCGCCGTTTATTTTGTTTCACACTTGAAGGAGAGGAGACTGAGGAGAGAGTTGCGCGTGCGCGCGCGGTGTGAGAGCGAAGCGAACGCACGCGCAGTGCACGCAGCTGTGCGAGAGAAGAGCGGAGAGAGTAACGCGCAGCTGTTGGAGAGAGAGGGGAGGAGGAGAGTTGCGCGTGCGTAGTCTGAGTGCGGACTGGGAGGCCGCGGGACATGGACCCGAGCAAGAGATGCCCCGCATCTAAAAAGGATTCAGATCCCACCCGCGATTTCCTCAATGTGACACGAGTTCCTTTCACCTCTCGTTTCTTCGCCAGCCGTAACCGTTACAAAAAAAAATCGCCGGTTGCATAGTGGTTGTTTCTTACGTTGTGGTCGCAGTACCTCAGGTTCAAATCCTGATCACGAGCAACTCTATTTCAGCCCGCATTACAGCAGAAGCTGTTAAAGGGCTACATGGACGTTCCCCAGGAACGTGTCCATGCTATGTCGACACAAACCTACCTGTCTGTCTATGCTGGAAAAAGCGGTGTAGAAACTGCATCGTGACGTCGCCGGTGGGAGGAGCCTAATCTCCATCGCCAACAAACTACATCGGAAGAGAACTGCACCGTGACGTGGCCGGTGACGTCGCCGAACAGTGGCGATTGAGTTGAAACTACATCGTTTTTGTTTTCCCTACAGGGAATTTCGGAGAATCGCCGAGTGGGCTAGCGCACACCAGCTCGGAGCACGTGGAGCGAAAGCTCGCGCTGCAGAACCCAGGGTCTGCAGGGGGAACAGCGCACCCGCAAAACAGTCACTCGAGTCAAAACACACACAAAGAAAGACACACTTACACAGCGCTGCGTAAGTGTCTCTTTCTTTTGTGTGTGTGTTGACTCGAGTGACTGTTTTGCCGGTGCGCTGTTCCCCCAGTAGATCATGAGCAACAATCTCGCCCGAACCTCTGTGTTAACAAGAACCCAGGGATCCTGGGTTCAATTCCCGCCCCTGCCCGTTTCGATCTGAATGAGCATCGTACCGCCGTGTGGTCGTGTATCACTACTGCGTGATGCACGTTAAAGACCCCGGGCTAGCAGTCGTACGGCACTGGCTAAATTGCTTATCTACAGTGGGTAACAATGTCGCCATGTTCAGGCAGACTAACCTCCTGCTGTATAAACAACTAACGACAAATTTTACTTTTTGACTATGTTTGACTGCGTTAGTGCAACTTCTCTCGTGCTGCACGAGAAAGAAAAAAATGTTCCATCGGAGGTTAAATTTTCGGTGAAGTATGAAGCAAAAAAGAAGAAAAGAGAATATTTCCCTCAAGTTGGGTTCGTAGTAGAAGAGGAGGAAAAAGAAAATCAGTTGTTAGCCCCACGGTGTGTATTGTCTTTTCTTTATGTGTATGTTTATTCTAGTTCAGCTGGCCTTACCTGAAGTAGTTGCTTTAAAATAAAGTATCTCTCTCTCTCTTCCTACCTGAAGTATAAACGAACTAGCTCAACTTAAGCGTGTTACCGTTGCTTGCTTGGCTTTTCGCTCAGCCAAATCGCTTATATGGGGTGCACTCAAAAGAAAACACAATCGTGTTGAATCGTGTTGAATCGTGTAAGAGTATTTAGAATATTTATCGATCACGCCACTGAACTTGCATCGCTCGAAGAACTTCCTTTTTGTGAGCGCCTTCTCTGCTTGAGTTTGTTGGTAACACAGCCACTTCGATCCGAGGCAATCGATGATAGCGTTGGTGACATCACCAAGTACGCGACTCACAGAGCACTGGTGAACACCATTGTTTTCGTCGCTCCCGACGGTTCCCTGGAAGCCGCCAGCGGCGTAGAAGCGTAGAGCTGCGAGGACGTGTTGTTCGACCGTCAGCACACGGGGCCCTTCACGACAACGCTGGAGCTTTCCGCGAAGCTGGTCGCACAGCCAGCGAGTCACACCTTTGGCCAGCCGGTATTCGCCCACAAACCTCGCAACGCTCGTCTCGAAAACATCCCGGTGATCTCTAAAACTCGATCCGCTGGCGAACCCAACAGTAGAGATGCATATGTTAGGGTCGCCATCTTTTACGATGCAGATTGATCTCTGGCTTCGCCTCGACCACTCAGTTAAGGTGTATCCACACGACGGACCAAATTGCTGGTTTGGTCCGCGGGCCGCGCATCACGTGATCTTACGTCACCGGTTTTCGAGGTCCGCCGGCGGTCCGCGGCCCGCGCTTCTGAGAAATGCCAAGCGACTTTTCTCGCCCGGACCTTGGCGGCGGACCGCGGCGTTTTTAGTATAATTGAAGCGTTAAGTCTGGCAACAAGCTGGCTGTTGACCGCCAACTGTTGAAGACGAAGAAGACGAACCTTTTGTTGTGCGACGAAAAGAGTTGACTATGCAGACCAAGATCTTTCCTCCACATGCAGGGCTTCATCCAGCGTGCCCTTTTCGGTTCACCTAAGTCCTCCACGTCTTCAATAGTCAACGCCAAGGCCACCGCGGCCAATCGTCTCTTTCGTTCAACCTCCATCTTGGCTCCTTACAAATAGCCTCAAAGCAGCTCGCTGCATGCGTTTGGCGGAGCTGTGAGGTCGAGAGTTAGACCGGCCCGTTCGCTCTGTCGTCTGCTCTTTTGGTCCGCCGTGTGGATGCTCATTGCAGCCGGGCGGCCCGCGGGCCACGCATCACGTGATCAATCGGTCCGCGGCCCGGTCCGTCGTGTGGATACACCTTTAACTGCATCGTCAAAGTGCATCGTGACGACATTTTGACGTCACCGCCAACTGCATCATTTCACGAGCATAGCTCGAACTGCATAGGAAAAACTACATTCCAACGTCATGTCACGTGACCCGAGAGAATACCCAATCAGGGCCCGATGCAGTTTTCTACATCATGTAGTTTGCGTTCCAGCATAGATAGACTGGACGGCTACCACCATCTATAAGCGCCGGCGCGCAAGCACAAAACCAGTATGGTTTCCGCCGTCACTCATCAGATGGCGGCAGCCTTTCCAGCTATAATAGAAGGATGCGTAGTTGGGCGCGTTGGTGGGAATTCATCGTAGGAAACAGCGCGAAAAACAGACGACGACGAAGAATAAGCACACAGTGTATCGAGTACAGCTCCGCTGGTCTTCCTTCTTCACGAGAGTGGAAAGGCTGAACGTTTTTGCTTACAAAAGTGGATTTGAGTTTGTATCCCTCATTTCGTATCCACCAGACCGCCTCGTTCGGAATTCCCATAAGCCTGTTTTTCTCTGGCCAGAGGGCCCGAGCGCGTTTTTAAGACGGGACCTTGTAATGCTAACATCAGTATAAAGCGCAACTGCGGCGTTCGATCACGCACGAGCCACGCTCGTTTACACGTACGTATCCGCATCTGTCTACGCGCAAAGAAAAAAAAATAGCTTGAAAGATGTAAAAAAAAGCTTTCGTTTATGGTGTTTTATTAATACAATAAGAATATAATTTTCTTCTAGCTTTTTACTTCTTGTAGTAAGGTAGTAAGCTGGGCTAGCTGGTATGCATTAAACATGGTGATAGACCGCGCACAAAAAGACAGAATATAATCGCGTAATACATTGTCAGTTGCAAGTACGCGCTTCTCTTGCGTTCTGTTCTTACGTCGTCTGTTCTGTCTATTTGAGCGCGGACAATCATCATTTTTAGTTCTTCGTTTTCCTGCACAAATTTATATCCACCAATGAAATGCTGCCAGCTTAGCGTGGGCCGAGTAGCGTAAAAAAGCGTAATGACGCCCAACCTAAACGCGACCGGAAATTATTTGATTTTGCTCACCAGAGAGCGCAGCCCAAACTTGAGAGCTACGGGCCTATAGCGTTCAGAGTACTCGCACGTATAAGGAGTTCACCATAAAAATAAACTAGGCAGCGTCGAACGCTTAGTTTCCCATGCCAGTCCGGATCGGATCCCAAAGTTTCAGAGCTTGCCGTTATCAAGTTCAAAATTTATAAGCGATCTCCGGGCATTTTCATTTTAGGAAATGGCTGCTGACGACGGCCACGAGTCCATAGAGATGAATGGCATCGGAAACAGGAAACGGGCCCCATTGCCTTGTTGAAAGGCATTCTTGTTGACTGAAACTTCTATTTCTCTGGCGGAGAAGAGATAATAAGATATTGGAGACTCTGCCATGACCGGCGTTTCAAAGGACGTGTACATCATCCACCTGTACTATATTTTGTGTGTTAATAGAAATGGGGGGGGGGGGGGGGCATATAGCCGATTTATTATGCTGTGCAAACTATTGTTGCTTATCAAAATTGTTGAGATAATTTTAAAAGCTTTTGTAGGTGTTCACTGTGTGCAAGAGTTTGTTTCCCCGAGGCACGGTTTATAGTGAACGGGACTCCTTTCGTAACGCTGTAGCCAACATAAATCCAAGATAGGCTGTGGCCAGATTACAACAAAATATGCGAGGACGCCTCCAAGTGGAAACGCCGAAATTTGGTTGCAATAGTTGCTGGACCAATTTATCATCAACGACTATCTGATTCCATCCTCCCTGCGAAAGTAGAGAAACACCCAAACAAAAAGGACAAATTGATTATCCTAGCTTTTCGCCAGCTCTTTCAATGGCGTGAGTTTGCTCAATATCCGTCCTCTGGATAGCCGGGATCAGATAGTGGTTAGTAGTACCTTGCCTTGTGGCCGCAATAATCGGGTTCAAATCCTAATCACGCCGACGTGTGTGTGTGTGTTTTTTTTTTTTGATGGACAAACAGGAATGTTGATTTTTCATTTCGTATTCTATACTAAATTTGGTCCGACTCACTCGGAACTCCCATGATGTCCTAAGATAGAAAACCTTCCCCGCGAAACATTGTCAGGAGGTCTGGAATCAGGAAATGTTAATAGCCTGCTGTCTAGATCTTTTAAATGCTACAGCGGTAGGCTATCAACTCCGGTGTCCTGTTGCGTAATGGTATGTAAAATAACCTAATTAGAAAAAATTGCTCCCCCTAAAAGCGTTATTAAACTGCACTCTGGGAAAGTATATAGGGATTTTACCGCACATATTTTTACTCTACCCAGCGTGAAAGGCACCCTTCATAGATATATGACGACAATAAATTTTTTTTTTTAACGTGTCTGCGCCATCTGGTAGCCGCTTGCGCTGATCATCCTGAGCCCGCCATTGTTTGGCCACGTACTTTGGGCATGTACTGGTCACGAGGGCAGAATCAGCGTTTGGCGTGAGCTAGACTCGGCTTGTATCAAAAAAATTGCAGGGCAGCAAGTTGATGGTCGAGGCGAATTTGTCCGAAACCACAGGGGTGATTATCTATGAATGCGATATCATTTATCGGTGTACACACGGGCAGCTGCTCTGTTCCCCATTAAATTTAGCGGGGAACCTGAACTGGCGCATAGGTCACGTGACGTAAATTTTCCGCTAAATTTAGTGGGGAAACTCAATTGGTGCATAAATCACGTGACGTGAATTTTCCGCTAAATTTAGCGGAAACTATTCAGGTCAGGACATACCCGTACCACAAACCTTGAGTTGTAGTTTAAAGGAAACATGCAAAGAAAAAACACTTTTTTTTTTTAAACAGCCGGAGTTGGAAAAGAGGGGGGGGGGGGAAGTCATGAAACAATTTAGATGGCAAAATAAAAATTTTTAGAGCTATATTTACGGCCTTGACTTTGTAGTTGGCGGCCACGGGCGCCGCCGGAAAGGGTGGGCCATATTTATCGTGACTGGCCCCGATTTGTCACGTGGTGCTTTGCCCGCTCTTTCGGAAGCTTCCTATGGTCTCGTAAAACTTCCTTATTCATCTTCGTTTGAAGTGCAACAAAAAACAAAGATTAATAGAAGCGCTTTCGAGCCGTGGCTTTCAAAATCGCAAGCAGACGTGACAGCCCTGACCGCCGGTCAGATGACGGCGGCGGCGCCCCAGAAGCAGACGAACTTGTGCGGCGGCGGCAACGGCGGCGTGGAGAAACGCGTTGAAGCGGCGGCGCAAAACAGCTCATGTTCGGCGGCGGCGACGCACAGGTCTACCACGTGACCAGCGGCGGTCTCCCGCGGGCGCCAACCTACAAAATTAGCCTTTGCGCCGTGAAAATATAGCTCCAAAAAATTTTCTTTCTTCTTTGTAAATCTCGTCGTGTAACATACTTTTTTTTCCATCTAAGCTATTAAAAAAATGTTTTTTTTTCTTTGCATGTTTCCTTTAATAATGCTAGTGCATTAAAACCAGCGCCGCGTTAGCGTACGGCGAGGACTCGGGATCTTTTTTCACGCTCCGTGTCCAAGAAGTAGTGACCACCAATGTTGCCTGATGGGGTTTTGAGAAGGATCTATTGGTGACAACTGAATAACCGCCTACCTATTTTAGAGCGCAGTTCTTTAGGTGCCCGTTTCCGGGTTGAGTGGCGTCGCCGTCGGCGTGGCCGCGCGTTGCATTGGCGGGACTTTTCGTGCAAAGAAAAGTCCCCCAATGCCCGCCAAGAAAAAGTCTCATCTTTTCTCGTGACGTCACGTGTGACGCGTCACGAGGGTAAAACTTTCCCTGCTAAATTTGTCGGGAATTGTTTTTCGGAAAATTTGGCCTCGAATTTTTTTCGCTAAATTTAGCGGGAAAAGTTTTCCGCTAAATTCAGCAGAAAAAAATTTTCCCCGCTAAATTTATCAAAGAACTTTTCCGCCAAATTTAGCGGGACAGCTACTACCCTCGTGACGTCCCACGTGATGTCACGTGTGACGTCACGTGAATGAATGTGACGTCACGTAAAATTTAGAGGGGAAAAACGTGGAAAATTCACCCGCTGAATTTTAGCGGGAAATCGACGTCATGTGACCTAAACTTCAAATTCAGCTTCCCCACTAAATGTGGCAGAGAAATTTTCGCTAAAGTTCCCGCTAAATTTAGTGGGAAAAAGTTAGTAAATCTCCCGCTAAACGGGAGTGGAGCAGGACGGGAGGAGGGAGGGTACAGAGGGGAAGAGGAGCACACCCTCCCTCCTCCTGTACTTCGCCGTTACAGAAAAATGTAAACATATTTCTTTTTTTTAATTATTTATTGAGACAACAAGTGACACTCTGGTTATCTGGAAGCCCACCGAAATGAAAGAAAGCTCCAAAATGATGACGCCATCAAGCGATTTGACATATCAATTGGAATTCACCGTATTCTTTCTAACACAGCGTAGGGGGCTCTGCGGACAAAACGCTGTCACAGACGGCTTGAGAGAATGTCTGGGAGACTGTACAAGCAACAGCGTTTCAATCAAACCGAAATTTATATAGCACAAGTTTGACACTTTTGACACTTAATTAACAAAGAAGCAACCAATAACAAAGCACATTAAAAGGTGTATATGTAAAGTAACATAATAAAATAGTTGAGAGGCTTGGTCCGTAATTACACAAACTCAAGTCTGACAAACGAACAATGATGTCTTTTAATATATGTTTATATAGCAACATACAAACAATTAGTAAATCAACTCTGGTTTAGGAAACATTCTACGCACCTTCTTTCGAGTAAAGGTGTTAAAATCAATATTTTGTTTGTTATATTTGTTTAGTATAACCGGCACCTCATAGTGTTACCAGTGTTGCCAACTTTTTTTTGCGGGCGTCGCTAAATTGAGATCAGAAAGTCACTAAACAGTCGCTAGATTCGCCAGGAAGTCGCTAAAATAGTCGCTGAATTCCCAAAAGCTTATTAAACCCTTTTAAAGTAAGTGAATCTCAAATAATCATATCTCAGGTATTTTGTGTTTCTCTGTCAGCCGGTGCTTCCCGAGATCACATGTTAGCGTCAGCATTAGCGTGATGGACATCACCCCTTTTTTTAGAGTATCCGCCATATTGTGTTTACCGAGACCATCGAGGCGGCCGGATGGGCATCCGGCTCGCACCAAGTTCTCCCGAGTTTGTACCTATGTACGTTTTCATAACTGTTCCTAAATAAACCCAGTTTTCTGAGTACACACAGTACTTGGTCCCAAGTTCACACATGCAGTATTGGCGCTCGGCAACTTTTGTCCCACATTTCTGGTCTTGCAAACCAGCCAGTTGCACAGCATGGGATCCTTGAGCCATTCATCTCTGAATTTCTGGCTGCACTTCACTTTCGGCATCTCAGGATCGAAACGCGAGCCGAAGCTTTAAGGCCGGTTCAGACACTGGCGTTTGACTGCGTTGCGTCGAGAACCGAAAGCGAGTCACCGGCACATCTGTGCTTCGTATGAAGCGTGGAATCCAATTCAAGGAATCATCTTCGCACGCGATAAAAGCAGCAGGAATGTCCTGGTTTCTCGCTACCGCAACGCAGTCAAACGCAGTCAAACGGACCTGTCTGAACCTGGCTTTAGAATCCGAAACGATGCAGCGAGGCTAGCGAAGCGGCTGCGCTCTTGGCTGGCGGTAGCAACGTTTGGCGGAGAGCACGTGGGTACGTGGGCGCGGGAGAGATGGTCTGCAGTGCTCACAGTATACACGTTTGCAAGAAGGGCTCCTGTGCGCCGCCATTTGGGCGATGCTGGCGCCGCCTAACGTTTCCGCCATGCTGGGGTGCGCCAGGGCAGGAGGCTTTGCGGGGACGTCACTGGGGTGCGCGATGACAAGATGGCGGCGTCTGCTGTGTCGCCGACGGCCAGGATTAGCGACACACTTACTGTTTCGGAACGCAGGGGAGGTATCCGCTCAGATTCGTATCATCAAATATTGTAGGACGGGTCATGTTTAAGGGTTGCAGAGCTCTGACTTTCTAACGATCGCAGCCTCTGTTCCAGCACGTCGTGGAAGCCAGAGCTGCCGCGAGGGCAGCCATCGTTGATGCAATACCCATGCGGCTTCTGGCGCTTTCTGATGAAAGCTTTATACTTCGTTTCACCTTATCTGCGAGCGAAGCCAAAGCTAGAAGCGCGGGACCAGCGCTTTTTGCGTTCTCCCCAGCTCGCGCGCTCGAGCAAAGCCTGAACGCACGGAGCTTCCGTGCTCGCGCTTCCAGCTTTGCCTTCGCTCGCACATAAGGTGAAACGAAGTATAGATATTTTCTAATTTTTCCATTTGTTGCTGGTCTACGAATTTTATTTAATTGTTTGTGCTTTCTTGCTGTCAAAGAGAACACCTGCATGTTTTATAAATATATATATTTTTAATTTATTCTTGCGCTCAGTGGTGTATGCTTCGGCAAGAGACGCTTGGCAACATTGTTCGATAAGCAGCGAACGTCCTGGCTGGAGAGTAGAGCCCGCCTGACCGCGGTGCGCGGTTCGAGGTTAAGACGGGATCCCACTTGCAAAGGTGTATTGACATTTCTTTTTAAGCGCGCCGCTAAATTGATCATATATCCAAAGCAAACTCGGCTAGAGAAGCAAAAGGGTTTAGCCCGCGAGCATCTCTAAAATTGTTCAAAATAACAAGATTACGGTTGAACACCAAAGTCGCTAAAAATGTCGCTAGCCGCTAAATTAAGAAAATCGCTAAATCTAGCGACAAAATCGCTAAAATGGCAACACTGTATATTACTGACTGAACCAAATAATCAGTGCGCCGGCGTGGCACAAATTAACTCACGGCTGTGGGTGCGAGGTTCACTTTTTTTATTTTTTGCTAATTGAAAAGCAAATCTCAAAAAAGATTTGAAATTTTTATGGGAGAAAAATAAACAATAAAGCAACCGAAATTCATAAATATTTTCAGCACTTATAATGTTGCAACGCTTGAACAACCGTTCCGTTTGATGTAATCGTGGTGCATTAGCAAGGTAGCGAAGGGCATTCTTCCGTTAAAGTAGAATGTTGCGTATGTTTTCCCCCGTGGCTGTGCCCCAGACAAGCGCACGGTAATCTATATTTGAAGTAAACAAGGCGTGGAATATTTGAAGTGTCGCACTGCAGAGTAGAAATAACAAGTTCGTGTCAATGGTCCTGCGGCTGGGCCTGCGGCTGATGATAGCGATTTAAAGACTGTGCGATCTGTCCGTTTCCTATTTGAAGAAAAAGTAACACCGACGGTCTTATATTTGTTGACTATTTCAATCTGTGTGTCTCTGTTGACTATTTCAATCTGTGTGTCTCTGTTGACTATTTTAATTTGTATATCGAGACCAAATGTGTCGATATTTCTTACTGTTTTCGCGTGGTTTTAAATAAAATAGCATTAGATTTATTTGCATTTATTTTTAGACCGTTCCGGATGAAAGGAAATTCAGATAAAAGGCACTCAGAACCTTTTCATACGTAAGACCCACAGCTCAACTTGGGTTTGACATTCAGTACATAGGATGAAACCAGTGCTGGAGAAGATATTCGACAAAAGTATTTAAGATAATAAAGTTACTAATTACCTGCTTCATATATTATTTTAAGTACTTCTCAAGTTACTTTCACTGCAGAGTATCTTGAGTAGAGTAGAAACACTTAGAAATATAGTTAAATTATGTTCGAAGATATTTTCGCATTGCGCAATTTGTATCCACTTCAGTGACACAATAATGATTTATTTGAACTCAACAGAAGCAAACAAGACCGCTGTGTCATTCTATGCTGTCCCAGTACAACGAGTACTATCTCTGGTGCATCTTACAAGATGATAAACGTATTTTCAATCAATATTTCTAGGACGCGAAACCTCCTATTTTGTACTGATTTTATAATGCGCACCTTGAACGCATAGTCTTACGCAGCGCCATAGTCACTATATCCGAAGTTCACGTTAAACAACATTTGAATACGCGAAAGATTACGTGAAAAACACGGCACTTGCCGCGCCTTCCTCGGGTAGGTTACCCAAACGCTGCATGAGAGATGATGAAACTTTAAAAGGAAAGGCACAAGCGGATATGGAGACGCACAGTAGTCTTTCTCGCGGTTGTCCTTTTCTTTATATTTTCCCCGATAATAAGTGCTAGAAGCGTGTTCAGAAGGGCACGTAACTTCGGGATGACTTTGTTGGCATTTTGAGAGCCCATCCTGCTCGTATCTTGTTTCCTGCCTTGTTGTAATCTTTGTTCTCATGACTCAGGGTCGGGTTATCAGCATTCCCCACAAACAGTGTACCCGAGAGTGCCAGACTGGCGAAAGAGGCATTGTTGCCGTAGCAAGATAAAGCATTACAAAGCAACAAAAAAACTCACAGGAAACATTTTATGTTTTCCTTGGGTGTTCACTCCCCATTTCATTCTCTCTGTTCCTCTGTTGGCATTTTGAGCCTGAATGTTTGGTTCTGGTTTATTTCTAGTGTTGTGTTCGGTCTTTCCCGCCTCAAGTTTTCAATCGGTTAAACCTTGAGCTGGCGTGTGCCAGTTCCTGTTCCGGTAAACATATTCCTGCGACAAGCTAGTTTTTTTTTTTTTTTTAATTGAAAAAAATATTTGAGGTAATGATTAGAAGGCACTGAGAACTGTAATTAAGATAAACTACCAAATACTCTCAATCAATAGTGTTTGAACGATACCAAATTACTAGCAAAGGTAATTGAATTACAGTATGTTGAGCGGAGTATTTGAGATAGGCTTAAGTCCGGATGAAACACAAACTTTGAACAAGAAGTAAATCTCTGCGTCCTTTAAGAGCAACGATTATCTGATTCTGTTTTCACTACGAGAGAAAGAAAGCAAGAAACAAAGTAAAAGCAAACGCACACGAAAATAAATAGAACGACCCAGTTTCTGAGCGGCTCTTTCAATGATACGAGTTTCCTCCATCCTCCGTCCCCCGGACAGCCGTGATCGTATAGTGGTTAGTACCTTGCGTTGTGGCCGCAATAACCCAGGTTCGAATCCTGGTCACGGCAACACTTTTTGTTTTGTTTTGTATTTTTGCTGTGTGTGTTAGAGAAGTTGAAATAGACGAGACATTCTGTTCGTTATTTAATTCTTCTTTTTTTAATCACGACACAAATTGCCGGACGATAAAAGATTATTTTATGCACTCATGCACGTGCCTCCATTCAAAAAGACACGACAGCCTGATAGATTCCAATTATATGGTTTATTAAATTTTGTAACGGACTGAAGCTGAGTTGGTTCATGATACTTGCTGAAATGGTCAGTACAAATGGTATGCTCCGCACCGAACAAAGCTCATTTCCTGTGCCACAAGGTAAATAAGCCAGGAGCAGAGAAGCAACACATTAAACGATTGTGGCACAGCTCACAAGTCATACTACGCCCCGTGCGACAAAGAGGTGGTGACCCACATTCCGCTAACTTGCGGCCGAGGGTATATTGGGCAAACCGGGCCATACACTAATGATCGCACGTGAGGGCACACTGCCTTGGTAAAGAACCTGTCAGCAGGTGGACATTTACCTACCCATTATCGTGTTTGCCAATGTTCCGCAAGGTTCTACGACGTGAACATCCAGCAAGAAAAAAGACGTAACTTGCACGTAAACTCCTTGAGGCGCTTGTCATTGAGGATAAAGGCGTCAACTGCGTTAGCGCACCTTCCCTCCCGCTGCAAGGTATTGTGTGGTAGAGAGCTACGAAGACAAAAGGAAAACTAATCCGGGGTCACACTGCACTCATTTATCATACAAAAGACAGTCTGCAAATACGATTCACCGCAATATCCGTGGGTTCGAATGCCGCGTGCCAAGCTTCCTCCTCGAACTCATTTTTCGTGGCGCATTCGTTGCACGGATCTCGCGGTGACTGACATTCGAATCTGTGTGCAGACTATCTTTCGTATGATGTATAAGCAGTGTGGCCCGGCTTGACGGCCCAGGTTTGAGGCCGGTGTTTGATTGTCAATAATAAGAGACTGAAAAAAAAAAAACCAGCTGGTGGTAAAACAAAACAAAATTCTTTGATTTATAATAGGTCAAGGTGAGTGTGCATCATTGCTAAACGATATATTTATACAATCTTTTTCTTCCACCGATGTTTCTGTGTACCCCAACTTTACTGGCCCTGACTTTTTGCCAATGAATCCAATATTAATATCATATGATGGTATAGCTGCAATAATTAACAACCTCAAGTTCTCTTCTTCATCCGGTATTGACAATATTAACTCTAAATTTTTAAAGAACACGAAGTCGTATTTATCAGCTATACTATCAATGATTTTTAAGCAATCATTGGAAGAAGGCTGCCTTCCCGAAGACTGGAAAGTTGGAAAGGTGAATCCAATTCATAAAAGTGGCGACCACTCCTCACCGAATAACTTCCGGCCAATTTCTTTAACATCCATTTCTTGTAAGATACTCGAACATATAATATATTTAACCTCGCATGTTTCCTAGAATCTAATTTTTTTTCACCCCACTCAACACGGCTTTCGCGAATCATTTTCCTGCGAAACACAGCTTCTGCTCTTCACTAATAAGCTTCACTCTGTCCTTGACCGTGGCTCCCAGATAGACTGCGTTTTTCTTGATTTCTCTAAGGCCTTCGATAAAGGTTCTCACCGGCTACTCCTATTAAAACTGAGCAACCTCAACATTGATCCGAACGTGCTACGCTGGATCGAATCGTTTTTAACCAACCGTTCTTAATTTGTGCATGCCAATGGTACTAACTCTTCACTTTCTCCCGTAGCATCTGGAGTTCCCCAGGGTTCTGTTTTAGGTCCGCTACTTTTCCTCATCTATATTAATGATCTGTCTGAATGTATCTCCTCGAATATTAGTTTATTTGCTGATGATTGTGTACTATATAGAGAAATAAAATATAACTCTGACATCTCTGTTCTCCAATCCGATCTTAACTCTGTATCTAACTGGTGCGACAAGTGGTTGATGCAACTCAACGTTAATAAATGTAAATCCATGAGAGTTTCACGTCATACTAACATATGCTCGAATTACTACATTGACGTCACTCCGCTGCAGTCTGGTGTCCTCATACAAATACTTAGGTGTTTACATAACTTCTGATCTTTCTTGGGAAACTCACACTAACTACGTAACTAACAACGCCAATCGCATGCTTGGATATCTCAAACGAAATTTCTCACAGTCACCATTGTCACTAAAACTCCTCTTATATACTACTTTAGTACGTACTAAGCTTGAATATGCATGTTCTATCTGGGACCCCGGTCATAACACTATCATTGCAAGATTGCAATCAGTTCAAAATGGCGCAGCACGTTTCATACTCTGTAATTACCATCGTACATCCAGCGTTACTTCAACGAAAAATAGCCTTGGTTTACCCACACTAATGAACCGTGGACGCATATTCCGCCTGACTTTATTTCATAAGATTTACCATAATAACCCTTTCATGCTCTGTGAACTTCTAACTCCACCTACTTATGTTTCATCCCGCGTAGACCACCAGTACAAAGTCGGTATCCCCAATTACAAAACTAACACTTATTATAACTCCTTTGTTCCTCGCACCAGCTTTGATTGGAATCGCCTTTCCGCTGACATAACCTACATAACCAGTATTATTGATTTTAAAAATGCCTTGTTGTTAGTTTTTGATTAAGCATTTTCTAATTGGTATTACTGTTATAACATTGTATAAAATATTTTTGAAGTGTCTGAGCAAGCGTGCATTAATTACTGTATTATACTTAATTGTATCAACAACTGTACCTTTGTCACCTCCCCCCCCCCGCCCCCCACTCCCCTCTGTAATGCCCTTCGGGGCCTTGAGGGTAAATAAATAAATAAATAAATATAATTGGCACAATCGGAAATTTTGTATTTTCCCCGAATCTAACTGGTTCGGTCGCTTCAATGAAGAAAAATTGTCACTAAAAAATTTCGCCAATTCCCAAGTCGCGTTCTCCTCAGTGGTACGAGTTTTCACTATCTCCGTCTTCCTGACAGTCGTGATCGTATAGGTGAGGAGATCGAACAGTCACGCCTCTAGCGAGCAATACGCGTATTTTGTTGTTTGTATTTGATTCGAGAAACGGAAGATGACGATTCGAAGGCCGCTCCTCGTGTGACCAAAGCACTGGTCAGAGCGAAGCACTCGTGCCCAGACCACGCTAAGCGAGGTTCTATTTCTTTGTTGTGCTGCGTCCGTAAACACCGGGCTGTGGGGACAGCAAGCTCGATAAAGCGCCCCCTATAATTTGATCTCCTGCCCAATAGTGGTTACTACGCCTTGCGTTGTTGTAGCCGCAATAACTAAGCTTCGAATCCTGGTCACACCAACTCTTTTTGTTTTATCTGTTCTATAGACGCTTTGCACACACTCCAGATTACAGCTGCCATTGCTGGCCTCTTACCGAGATTCCCAGCTACTGAAGCGGGCGAGCCTCCACAGAGGCATATGCTGGAGAAAAGGACAAGCATAACCTAGAATGGCAATAACCCCTCCTGCTGTGGTAATGATAAAGTGAAGTGAACGGAATAAGAGAAAACAAGAAGAAAATGCTGGTTATGGCGGCGTCGCTGCACAGCTGCTGTAAAACGTGTATAGTTTTATTTCGACGTTAACCAAAAATTCACTGCCAAAAATTAGAAAAAACAAATTGCACATTTGGGCACAGCGTAAGACGGCCTGTAGCATACACCCGAGAAGGCGTATAGCTAACTTCATGTAGTATTTCCAAACCTAAAGCGCACACTTATCGTTTCAAATTAACTATGTTGCGAAAACCAGAGCAACGTGTTACCTTTATATGTCCTTGCTTTAAATACTTCTCTTTGTGAATCTACGTTTTTGGAATAGCCTCAAATGTTTCTTCACCTCATCTTTTTTAATACCGTTATTGTATTTCGCAATGGTTAGAGAGAATGTATATAAAATACCACCCTACAAAAAACGTCCCAGTTTTCCAGCAAGAAACATCAAAACGTAGAAGGGACAGAAAATACACAGGAGACGTCGTCCTGTCTATTTTCTGTCCCTTCGACGTTTTGATGTTTCTTCTGTACCCCAGTCTCAGGTTAATTCAACATGGTTAATGCAGGCTTTGCCTTTTCCGGCATACTATAGTTACTATTTCTAAATTCAAAATAGCTACTGAGAAAACGGCAAATGAAGGTAAAATAAAATAAATAAAACTCCAAGCACTTTGCCGAAAAATTTAATTATGGTCACTCGTAATTTCAGTTTCTAGTTCCGGTGTGTCTACTAATACGTTGAACCGAGTATGAGGCAAATCAGGGTGACAATTAAAACTTCGCCAGAGCTCTTTGTTAATTTTGAGAAACAACAGCGTTGCCAACGACATCCGCGCGACTCTATAGGTAAGAAAATGGCAGCGGTCAAACGTCACTAGCGCACAATGTCACGCAATGCAAGTGGAGAAATGAAAGCTAATTCGCATCTCTACGTTTCAGTGGAATCGAGTGTATTGCGCTGGCTTGCAACGGCTTACAATGAGAGAACACACTGTTACACTGACACCATCTATCGTACCCCTCGGGGACGACCACCCTGATTCAAAAGGGTTTGGTGCAACAAAACACTAAACACACCCGACGTGCGTATACTTTTTCCAATGTGTTCGCATCATTCCTTTACTGTGGGATGGAAATAATTCTGACAATAATACGAGCGATAATTTCTCGTGAATAGTAAGTAGATGGGAGATCCAAAATAGCGCAAATCTTTCAGTCTCTTTATACGCAGTCCCAGGCTCCCTTGTCGATGGCGCCAAACCGGTTCGGGACAGAGCGCCGATATTCTGAGCGCAGGCACGAGTCTCGCCCCTCTCCGTCCTCCGGACAGCCGTGATCGTATAGTGGTTAGTACCTTGCGTTGTGGCCGCAATAACCCAGGTTCGAATCCTGGTCACGGCAGTGTTTTTGTTTCCTTTTTTTATTAATTGAAAATGTCGAAGTGTGATGCACGGCGAGAGAACATGCTGGCACACTGGCGCCATCTATCCGGAAACCCAACAAGTGCATTTCGCTACAGCGGAGGTTTTACGAAGTTTTACGGTATTTGCGAGGTCGCTCATACGCTCTTTTGGCTATCACTATCAGTCAAGGCCTCCACTGTTGTACATGTCTGAGCTTCCCGAAAACGGGAAAGGGAAAGATACGAGGGCGAGGAGGCTAGGCCTCTTCGCGCGAGCGGAACCCCGAAAGGCCAGACACTTTTGGC
Source organism: Ixodes ricinus (assembly GCA_037355805.1). Taxonomy (NCBI): domain Eukaryota; kingdom Metazoa; phylum Arthropoda; class Arachnida; order Ixodida; family Ixodidae; genus Ixodes; species Ixodes ricinus. The sequence continues at coordinate 45,722 of JAZHYW010010308.1, forward strand.
CTTCCTCCCGTGGCGACAGCGGCCACGTGCCGCTGCACGACAGATGGACAGGCCCATAATCTAGCTTCTTGCAAATATGTGCTGCCACCCAGACACGCGACTGGGTTCGAGGCTGTTCGACACCCAAAACGTCAGCTATATTCTGTTTGCCCATTGATCCGCTGTAGACCTGGATAGGTCCTTCCAAACTTCGCCTTTGTCCTCATCCTGGGTTATCTTCGGCCCGTGTCTAGGAACACTCGTCACAAGTGCAGTCGTCACAGGCCAACTGGTCATAGGTGAACTCGTCCGGCAGGCCAACTCGTCAACAGGGCATCTCGTACGAGGAATTCTTGTCATGCCGGAATACTCGTCACACGAAACACTCGTATTAGGACTTGATTTTTTAAACAGCGTGACAAGTGACTTAGGTTTTGTAATAGGATTAGCCAATATCTAAAACAGTGAGATCCATCATTTGAGTTGCAAGCAAAATAATTATAATGGCATGTACTCCCGGAAATCTTACATCGACTTGAAATAACGCCGCGAACAAATTGATATGCTCGTGATCATACATTAATTTACATACTGAGAAACAAAAACCACAGGCCAGGCGTGGACCTTGGAGAAATAACTCTTGTCGCATAAGCCCTCGTTGTTATAGCACGCGAAGCAGCTTGCGTGCGTGTGTGTGTATGTGTGTGTGTTTGTGTGTCTGTGTGTTTATAATGATTATTGTATAGTCTTCAAACCTGGCATGCCGGATCCTGAGGGTGTTAGGCTTGACCATATGACATATTAGAACGTACATCAGGGAACTAAATCTGTCTTCATTGAACTTAGCAGATAGCATTGAACGTAGCAATATACTCGACTTGTGCTTAAGTCAGGAACCTTCTCTTTTTAGCAACGTTACCTACTTAACAGGAATTAGCGACCATCTTGTCATCGGCATAGCACTCTCTCTCTCTCTCTCTCTCTCTCTCTCTCTCTGTTCCTTGGAAATCACTATTTTGCAAATACATTCGCGACTAGCGAGGGCCGACTACGTGTCTATCAACTCATGCCTCGAAAACATTTACCAATCATTCTCTGTTAATCTCGAGGAAAGAACCTCGATTAAAATTGGACGCCCTATAAAAATAAGCTAACCCACTTAGTTGAGCGCTTCATCCCACTGACTCGCATCATATCTGACAACTGTCACCCATGATATAACAAAACAGTGCATAGTCATGCTAACAAGAAAAAGCGACTTTATAAACGAGCGAAGTCTGTCAACAATTCAGCCTCGTGGGATGCATATCATGCGTATGCTAGAACATACAAAACCGCCATTAATGATGCTAAAACCAAGTTTTATACTCACGACCTCCCCAACATTTTAACAAATAAACCCAAAAAGGTCTGGAAAGTGGTCAACCCAGCTCTGTCTCTTCCTTTGCAGTTCATAAACGACAACGGCATCCCACTTTCAGATGAAGATAGCGCTCTTTACCTTCAAAATTTCTTCACATCAATCTTTACTAAAGGAGACTTGCTAAACGTTCCCGACTCATGCCCATAATCTCACCCTCAGATGAATCCTATCCTAATTGACCACGCAGGCGTATTGAAAGCAATAGACAACCTTAAAGTCTCCTCGAGTTCTGGAGATGACCAAATTATTTTGAGGGTATTAATAAACACTGAACACATTTCCTCTGTTTCGTCTGTGACATATTCTCACAATCGCTCACGCTTTCAATAGTTCCACGTGACTGGAAAATAGCTAACGTAATACCGGTTCACAAAACTGGTGATCGCCAACTCATAAGTAATTTCCGTCCCATCTCTCTCACCAGAGTTCCATCTAAGCTCATGGAGCATATACTTTACTCAAATATAATAAACTTTCTTGACTCGCATAACCTTCTTTTTCAACATCAACACGGATATCGTAAATCTTACCCGTGCGAAACCCAGCTAACCGCCTTCCTTACTGATATTTATTCAAGCTTCGATTCGAATATTCAGACCGACGCCATTTTCATTGACTTCTCCAAAGCATTCGACAAAGTTCCACACCAACGTCTTTTAACATAGCTTAACGATATTAATATTCACCCCTTTGTTGTGAAGTGGATTTCTGAATTCCTAATTAACCGTAAGCAATATTCCTCCGTTAACAGCGTGAAATCTCCCACCTCTACCGTAGCGTCACGTGTCCCTTAGGGAACCGTACTTGGCCCCCTTCTGTTCCTAATCTATATTAATCATCTCAACCTTACTATAGCTTCTTCTGTGCGCCTGTTCGCCGACGATTGTGTCATTTACCGACCCATTCTTTCATACCCTGATCATCATGCTCTTCAGGAAGGCCTTGAGTCTGTAATTCATTGGTGCGAAAAATGGCAGAGGACGTTAAACTTTATTAAATGTAGATCCCTACCATTTTCCCGCAGTTCGCGTGCCACACCATTTTTTGGTATTACCTCACTAACATTCAAGTAATAACATGCTCATCTTATAAATACTTGGGTGTTCATCTCACCTCTGGCCTATCATGGACTACTTACATAACTTCTGTTATTTCCGATACTAACCGTTCTCTCGGATATTTGCGCCGTAACCTCAAACTTGCTACACCCTCCGTAAAACAGACATAGAATACGCCTCGGCTATATGGTCTCCATGGCAGTCCTACTTCGCAAATATTCTGGAATCCGTCCAAAACAGAGCCTTTCGTTTTATTTTTAACAACTACTCACAATATACCAGCATATCAGGATTACGCCAATCAGCTAACCTTCATTCACTTTTACTTCGCTGCCGAGTTATCACGCCTTTCTCTCCTCCATTGAATTTTTTTATCGCAATAGCCGCCTCAAAGAATTACTGCTATCACCTTCTTATCGTATTTTCCCGCGTTAGATCGCCTATGTAAATTACGTCCAATTCAATCATCAACTGTTTCTCACCAGATTTCCACACTACCATTGGTTATCGAGGATCGGAATTCACTACCTCACAACATCGTTTTAATAATGATACTACTAAATTTGCTGAAGCCATTACCCTCTCTTTATCTAACCTATCTAGCTAGCTTACAGTGTTATGATTGGGTTAACTGTTCTATCTTTTTTTCTTCGTTACATTGCAACCCCTTGTATAATGCCCCACGGGCCCTCAAGGAAAATAAATGATGATGATGATACAGATGTCTAGGATTTAGAAATTAATATTTCTCGCAATATTCCAGAGTGTGCTGATTGCGGAAACGATTTTGAATACCAAGAAACATCCGGCATCACATAGCATTTTTGATGCGAAAGGCAGCTTTATTAAATTTAGTTTTAAAAAAAGCGTATAAAGTGGTAAGGAAGCAAGTGGGAAAACGACAAGCAAAGGGAGGGCACACTTTCACTATCCTGCTTATAAGAAGAAAAAAAAGTCTTACTCGGTGTTTTTTTTTATATGCTTTGTTGTACTTGTATTTCAGTAGAGTGGTCTGTTAGATCCCCAAAATAAGTTTGTGTGCCCCTAACAGCCACAATACTAACGGTCTCGTGAAAAGTTATTGATTGCCTTGCAGTAGTCCTTATCCCAACATTCCCAATAAACAACAGAACTGCATTTTGTACTACCTGTGTGCGAAATTTCTTTGTACATTGTCACGACAATTTCTGGTACAACAGCAATGAAGTCACGTTTGTTAAGTGTTCCTTAGCTTCAAACTGCTCTCCTGAGCGAAGTCTTACCGCGCATTTCTAAGTCGGGTTCAAATTAATTTTATTTGCAAAAACATAGTGGAATTAATTCCGGGTGTTGCGGTTCTCTTGCGTGTTTACCCTGTTCGCCCCGAAACACAGATTGCTTTGCAATCAGTGTTCCGGTGACGAGCGGACCTCCGTGTCGAGTGTTCCATGACGAAATGACCCAGAACAAGAAAGTCGGTGTGACCAGGAATCCTACGACACGTTTTCGGTGGCCAGTAGGATTATGATATATGGGCCGGTTCGCCTTCGGCCCCGAAGTTTGTACAATGAAACCAGCTGCCCACTCTGCTCGGCCAGAATGAAAAAAGAGAGGGTCCAGACCCATTTGGTCTCGAACCGATATTTGTGCAAAAGGTCCATCGACAGGAGGCGTGTGACGTCAAACCTCACGAGCACCGACGTCACCGAAAAGCAGAGGAGGCGAGGAGGAAATCCGCGCTCTTCTCGTGGTCGATGTTAAAAATGAAGACGGACGTCCGGACAGCAACTTTCACTTCATATGCCGGCGAAGTGTCGCTTCACGCGTCTTCAAGTATCCTGTTTGGATAGACCTTTAGATGTCTACTTTCCCAATGAAGGGGTGGTAATATCTGCACGTTTGCTTATTCTCAAATAAACCCAGGAAGAAAATGGAAGAGAGGCATACCAGGAGGTGCACCTGCTTTGCTCGCTTCTGTCTTTTCCCTCTACAAAACAGCATATTTACCTACCAACGCCAAGGACACGCTTGAAGCCTTCTGAATCCTTGTCAAGTCATTTGAGATTAACTGCTGACTCCCGTCGTTTGTTGTTCAGGTCGCAATGGTCGAAGCTTGACGAAAGAGCAAGAAGGCTAGCAATCATCATGCCCTGTCACCCCGGGTTTTAAAATGCGTTGACCTCACCGATGGTGCTTCCTTAGCATTGGAGTCTGGTACCGTCCTGGTGACTTTGAGCCGTGAATCTGCCTTGCCTTGAGTTTCGTGAGCCATCACCTTCCTGCGATGTCTTCACACGGAAGCTTTTCTCTATCTGATCCGCATTTCGAGCCCGCCTTTTTACGTCGGTTATGTCTGATTTGGGGGAAAAGTAATAAAAACATATGGAGTAATTTTTTTTCGAAACTATTGCCCGGAAGTATTCTGTAACATTACTAAATTATCAGCCTAGAAAAGTAATTCTTTAATTACTAAATTACCAGCCTAAAAGGTAATGCATTATATTACTAATTATCGCAAAATTAATTTAATTATAGTGTAATTTCATTACAGTAATGCCATTACTGCCACTTCTGCTCCTGTCGTAACCTTGACCGTAGTCCAGAATTACACAAGATTGACCGTGGATAGATTACAACAAAACATGCGCGCATGTCTCCGTCATAGACCTTGTGTGTTGTATGAGCATTCGATGTACGTCAAACAAAAGACACGGTGTTTGCCGCAGATACGATGACAGCTGCCACCACAAGCATGTTCGGAGCAGGTTTGCTTCATACGTGCTTGGAACATGTCTCCAGACAGTTTTTATACGACCAATCTGACAGGGCCGTCATACAAGGGAAAAGAAAGCGCCACAGAGAGCGCCGGCAGACTGCCTAGACTTCGGCCAGGTGACGCAAGCTACTGCCAGTTACAAAGGGTGTAGCCAGTAACATCAATTCAGCTATCCATCATCTTTTGTACGATGTGTTAGGAGCGTACGATCTCGCTTCTTACCTTAATTTAAAAGGGGCAATGCAACAAAAACAATTCGTGTGCTTTACGCAAATACCGCTTAGTAGGAATTCCCGATGTTAATGACCTATCAAACACACCGTCGTTTTTCACCACGCTCAATAGAAGTCGCAGAAAAAAGTCAAATGAAAAAACGAGCAGCGTTTACCCTCTGAACTCGCAGCCAGAACGAGACCACGGGATGTGGAGCCGATTGTTATGGTTCGGTTATTGTCGTCATTCCAGCGAATGGACACGGGCAACTGCCCGAATTCTTGTCGAGCTATTAACTACGACGAGCTTAAATAGAGTGCTCACGCAATGCTCGGGTCCAATCTTTGAGCCGCATTCAAATATCGTCACCGGGGAAACTGCGATACCTCAGCTACGTCATCACGTTTTGAGAAGGAGAGATTGAAAGAAAACGCTTGCTTTTATTTTTGAAATGACACCGCAACAAAGGAGTTTCTTGGTCAGTGGCGTTGTGTGTGAGTGTACTTGGATGTCACTAATGCCAATAAAATCTTGTAAAGTGAAAAAAAAATTCTTTTTTCCTAGCGAATATTATTGCACGGCCCCTTTAAGACCAACGATTATCTGAATATGTTTTCACTACGGGAGAAAGAAAGCAAGAAAACAAAAGGAAAAAAACGGACGAAATAATAAATAGAACGACCCAGTTTCTGAGCAGCTCTTTTAATGGTACGAGTTTCCTCTACCTCCGTCCTCCGGACAGCCGTGATCGTATAGTGGTTAGTACCTTGCGTTGTGGCCGCAATAACCCAGGTTCGAATCCTGGTCACGGCAGCATCTTTTTTAGCTCATTATTTAATCAACTTTTAAATTACGGCAATAATTGTCGTATTTTTTTGGTAGAGGCACGTATGTATGTGCCTCCACTCAAAAAGACACGACAGCGGGCTGAAGCTGAGTTGGTTCATGATGCTTGTGGAAATGGCCAGTACAAGTGGTATGCTCCGCACCGAACAAAGCTCATCCCAGGTGCCGCAAGATTAACCAGGAGCGGAGACGCAACAACGTAAACGGTGGTGGCACATTCCGCTCAATGTTCTGTAAGGTTCCACAACATAAACATCCTAGCAAAAAAAAAACACAACTTGCATGTGAATTTCTTGAGTCGCTTGGCATAGAAGAGAAAGGCGTCAAATGCGTTAGCGCGCCTACCCTCGCGCTGCAAGAAAGAGAAACCATCTTCCTTCGGAAGGTAAACCTCGGGGCAAATTGAGGAGAAGAAAGAGAAAGGAAAAAGAAACCATTTCACACATCTTGGGCTCATATTAGCAGAGGAGGAAAAATAAAAAACAGAGTTGTTAGGTCTACCGGCGTATATGTTTCGTTCTTCTTCGTGTGTACGTTTAGTTCCTTTTTCCGTTGTTTGTAGGTTTATTTCTGTTCAGCTGGTCATTTCCGTTAGGCTTATTAAACTTTGTCAGACGATTACAACGTCTTGACGTCGATGAAAATGTTATTATGCATATATTTCTCACTGTTGAGGTATTCGATGGTCGACTGCTACGAAGACAAAAGGGAGAAGTCATCCGGGGTCACACTGCTCATACACCTTACGAAAGACAGTCTGCGTACACGAGCCATCGCAATGTCCGTGGTTCGAATGCCGCGTGCCCAAGCTTCCTCTTTGAACTCGTTTCAATGCGGAATTCAAAGCTCAAATCTCGTGGTGACTAGTGTTCGAATCTGTACGCAGACTCTCTTTTGTATGGTGTATAAACAGCGTGACTCCCGGCTTAAAGACCCAGATTTGTGGCCCGCCTTTATCGTCAAGAGTAAGACTGAAAAAAAAAAAAAAGCTTTATAGTCTTTTATAATCGTCACACTCGACAGTTGTGTATTTTACCCCGAATCTGACAGGTTCGCGACCACCAAGAAAAGATAATCACGAAAAAGAGTTCCCCTGTTCCCAAGTCGCATTCTCCTCAGTGGCACGAGTTTTCTGTATCTCCGTCTCCCTGACAGTCGTGATCGTATAGTGGTTAGTACCATGCGTTGCTGTGGCCGCAATAACTAAGGTTCGAATCCTGGTCTCACCAACTCGTTTTGTCTTACCTGTTCTGTAGTCGCTTTGCACACGATCCCGATTACAGCCGCCATTGCTGACCTCTTACCGAGATTCCCAGCTATTGAAGCCGGCGAGCCTCCACAAAGGCATATGCTGGGGAAAAGGACAAAGGATAATCTAGAATTGCAATAAACCCTCGTGCTGTGGTAATAACAAAGCCAAGTAAACGGAATAAGAGAAAACAAAAACAGAAGATTGGTTATGGCGGCGCCCATGCACAACTGCTGCAAAGCGTTGATAGTTTCATTTTCGACCGAAAATTCCCTGTCGGAAAAAGAAAAGTAGCACGTTTGGGCATAGTTTAAGATGGTACTTAGCCTACACCTAAAAAGGTGTATAGCTAACTTCATGTGGTATTTCCGAAATTGAAGCGCACATTTATCGTTTCAAATTAGCCATGTTGCGAAAACCTGAGCGATCTGTTACATTTTTATGTTTTTTAAAACTCCTTTTTGAGCATCTATTTTTTTCTTTTTGGAATTACAACAAATGGTTTTTGCACCTCATCTCTTTAATATCGTTATTGTACTTCGCACTGGTTAGGAGAATGTATATAAAATACCCGCTTACAAGAAACGTTCCAGTTTCCAAGCAGTTTTCTTCTCCGAGTGACACAACTAGGGTCACTAAAGCAGCCGTCAAAGTAACGTCACAGCGACCAGTTTGTTTCGTCGGATCAGTGTCTTCACTTGTCACCAGGCTCCACTAAAATGCCAAGCGAGGAACGTAAAAAAAAAATATTTCCGACCTTTTTAATTTATATTTATGTTCATTAAAACAGCCCACATCAGAGCGAGACAATATCGCTAATCTTCTCCCACCATATCAAGAACTTGCCTTGAGTTCACCAAACTGAGCACAAGTTGGGAATAATCATGCAGGCTTTACTCTTCCCGGCATGCTATAGTTACTATCTCTGAATTCAAAATAGCTATTGAGAAAACGGCAAATGAAGGTTATGCCAAAGCCGACATTCCAAATTTTCTGCGCTCTCCAGTTGGATAACGCCAAGCGTTGTATAACTTGCAAAATTGGAGCAAACAGTCTAAAAAAAACACACAGTATTGTGCGCATTTTGTTTTGTTTTGTTTTGCCGGCGTGAGCTCTACCGGCATTTAGTTTACACCATAAAACATCTTGTTATCCTTCGGGCACAAGCTGTACTGACCCCCTATTACACATCTGACGTCACGTTTTCAGAGTTTTCTGTGGAGTCTCTCCGACCCAATTCGGAACTCTAAGAACTCTGCCGAAAAAAATTATTCTCACTCTTAATTTCAGTTTTTAGTTCAGATGTGTCTACCAATGCGTTGAACCGAGTTTGAGGCAAACCAGGGAGACAATTAAAATTTCGCCGGAGCTCTTCTTTTATGTTGGGAAACAACAGCGTGAGCAGCGACATCAGCGTGACTCTAAGTAAGAAAATGGCGGCGGACAAACGTCACTAGCGCACGATGTCACCTGACGCGAGTGGACAAATGAAAGCTGATTCGCACCTCTGCGTTTGAGTGCAATCGAGCGCACGGTGTTCGCTTGCAACCGCTTACAATGAGAGTACACTCTGTTACACTGGCACCATCTATCGTCTCCCTCGGAGACGACCACCCTGATGCAAAAGTGTTTGGTGCAACAAAATACTAAATATTAAACACATCCAACGTGCGTATACCTTCTCTAACTTTTTTTCATCATTGCTTCACTGAAGGCTGGAAATACTTCTGACAACGTTACGAGCGATAAGTTCTCGCGAAATGTAAGTAGATTAGACCTCGCAAATAGCGACAAAACCTTCAGTCCATTTATACGCAGTCTCAGGGCTCCCTTATCGATGGCACCAGACCGGTTCGGGAAAGAGTGCCGATATTCTGAGCGCAGGAACGAGCCTCGACCATCTCCGTCTTCGGGACAGCCGTGATCGTATAGTGGTTAGTACCTTGCGTTGTGGCCGCAATAACCCAGGTTCGAATCCTGGTCACGGCAATGTCTTTTTGTTTACTTTTTTTAAATTATAATTGAAAATGTCGAAGTGTGATGCACGGCGAGAGAATACGCTGGCACGCTGGCGCCATCTATCCGGAAACCCTACAAGTGCATTTCACTAGAGCGGAGGTTTTACCTAGATGCTCGTACTACCTAGAGCCACTAAATAGCTAAGCTTCGGTGTAACGACACTTCAGCCGTCATCGTGCTTAAACTCATGATTGCCAGTTATCTGCAGCTTCATCTGAAGTCGCAGAAAACGCTTTTCAGTCTTCCAGAAATGTTAAAACGCTTCTCGACAGAACAAATCAATGTATTCCGACGGGCGGAGGCATGTTGAACTACCCTTCATTTGTAGCAAGGCATGTAGTTGGGCCAGTTGGTGCATGTCGAATGGGACAAAAACCGCGCAAAAAAACGAGGAGTCAAGTACGAGAAGTAAACAGACAAATCTCTGTCCTCCTCTCGTGTTTTTTTTAATCTGGTGTATTTTGCGCTGCTTTTAGCCCCCGTTCTTCATTTGTAGCTTCCTGACAGACCCCTGGACGGCGTATAAGGTCCGTTTCACATAATGGTGGACCGCGGAGGACGTATACCAGTGTGGGACAAAATACGCGATAAAAGTATTTAAGTTAAGTTACTATGTACCTGCCTCATAAAGTATTTAAAATACTCAAGTTACTTTCACTGTAAAGTATCTTGAGTAGAGTACAAACACTCAAACATGTAATTCAATTACTTTTTTACACACTTCAGCATTGCGTAATTTGTATCGACGTCAGTGACCACGACAATTATACAGCTGCGCAAATCTGGTTTACCAGAATGGTTTATTAGCACGCAACCACACAAAACAGGAATAAAAATATCACGTAGGGCTTTTTTATGCAGTCCAACTATAAGGAGCAAGATATTGTCACGCATGACAAATGATGAGGCTGTGAATAACTGATGAAACTAAACGTTTCATGGGGCAAACTTGTGCCCAAAAGAAAATAGAGAAAGGCTAGCGTCGCAGGCGTCGATGTCAGTGAAACAGCAGGATCGAGTGCTGGGGCGAGACTGGCTCCGGACCGCTACTCGGAACACCTTTTGTACCCCCGTGGGTTTCTGGAACATTCGGCGTAGAAAGTTCGGCGCGTACAACATTCGTAACTCGATCAGACGACAAGGTTCTCGAACTTACGAGGATGTCAAGTTGAAAGAAATAAAAGAGGAGTTCGCTCCCTGGTATCGAACCCGGAGCCTCCGCGCGAGAGCCAAGCGTGGCAACCATTCGGCCACGCGCTCGCTGGGCAACGCGCGTGTCAATATCACTGATAGATGTTACAAAACATTTCTGGGGCAACAAGAAAGAGGTCGCTTTAGTGGGGAAACTGGGGTCTTATCCGTGGCGCTTCGGGCGCCACGGATAAGACCGTGATGCCCTAAGCGGTTAACTTATAGAACTACATGGATGGGGACAACAAATACATGACTCAGCGCTCGGCTGACTTAACCGAACGCGGCGTCAGAGTTCGGCTGAAGTTCGTATTCTCCGGTGATGGGGAGTAGGGGCTTTTTTGTTACCACTCCGACCTGTATGAACAATGCAGCATGCACGGAGCCCAACTCAGCACAAAAGCCCAAGTGGATCAAGCTCGCATCCTCTGACGACTGCTTTCGGAGAAATCCGGCACTTAACGTCACTTCACTAATTGTTGGTATTTTTACATTACACTGTGCCTCGCGCTCTAATAAAAAAGATGACATGAACATGCCCACAAGGCCTGTGGACATGTGCACAGGCCTTTTGTTGGGTAAACAAAAAGGTGGTGGGGGGGGGGGGGTGACAAACGGGTCAGAGTGCCTCGCCAATAGTGACATCGCTGAATATCACGTCCTGCGGCGCACCTTAGACGCATCGTTTAACTACAATCCATATTCCCTATATGGGGAGTTCACTATAAACGAACTTAGGATACGGATATGAGTGAATGGATAACAAAGAGAACCCACATAATAGCCACGCCACGGCAGGGGTCGCACCTTCTTCAAGTAGGTTGCGTTCAGAAAGGCATTTAACGTTGGGGGACAATTTGTTGGCATTTTGAGAGGTCATCCAGCTCGTAGTTCGTTTCCTGTACTGTTCTCTGCTTATCAATGTTCGCTTACAGACAGTGTTCGTGAGAGCAATAGGTGACGTACTGACGACAAAAAGGAAAAGAAACCCTTGACGTTTTGCCCTAGCGTAATCAAATATCCAAAAAGCAAAACAAAAATGTCTCTTTTTGTGTGTGTGTGTGTGTTTGTCCACTTCTCATTTTCTGCCATTAGTTATTTTCTTGACACTCAAGCCTGCATTGTTGTCGCAGGTCGTTTCCCGGTCTGCGTTGCGCCTCAGGGTGGGATCTTTACTTCCGTAAAACCACCCCTTTTATTTGACGAATTTTGGAGGGAAACTCTATGGAAACAAAAAGCGCCTTTGGGAAGGCGAGGGAAAACCTTCATTGTACGAACTTTGGACTGAAATATGAGTCACAATCGGCAAAAAAGCGATGTTTTCACGAGCTCAATCAAAGTCATTGTAGCTAATCGGAGCTAGCAACAGGATTTGGTTGCTCGAAAGAATGTTCACGTTTGCTGTTACCACGCCCACGTCATTTCATACTGAAAAACTCGGAAAATGGCGGAATGTCAAAAATGTATTTGAGATAATGAGGTACAAGATACTCGGAATTGTAATCAAAATAGAGTATCAAATACTCTCGAGCAAAAGTATTTGCAAGATACCAAGATACTTCAAAAAGTATTTGAAATACAGTATTTTGAGTAGAGTATTTGAGATAGGCACAAGTGTGACGTATACCACGATTCGTCCAGAGCCAATTCAAAGCCACGCGAGTGTCACGTGAACTTTGGGAGGGACATAGCGACGTGCGGATCCACCTGAGACGTTCGCAGTGATGAATTCACCGAGGTGGCTCGTAGCTTCTGCAGCGGTGCATCGTAAGTTGAAACGCTACATAGTTCAAAGCTTTTGTAGGTGTCCACCCTGCACAGGAGTAAAATCAGCCAAGGCGCGCTCTAGTAAAGAGGACTTCTGTCTAGAGATGACAAAGTTACTTTCGAAAAATAATTGAATTACATTACTAATTACTTCTTTGAACACCGATAAAAATCAATACATTTAATTTTCATTGTAATGAAATGAATCTGACGCTACCTTTCAACTCCTCCGGGTGATGATTCGTACACATTCTATTTACAGTCTACATACCAAAACTCAAACCTTCCTGTTTTCACCGCATAAACGCCACATGGGTGTCAAAGAGAGCCATACTAAGCAGTCGCTCCCCCGGCGCTTACGATTGAAGTGTAAGTCGGGCCATGGCACCTGGCTGTCCCACGTCATATGGAACGTTTCCATTCTGACTCAGATGCAATCCAATCCTTTTGTCCTAAGAGCACTTGTCAACACATTCTCGAACATTTCCCTCGAGACTATTGTTCCAAAACACGAGAGCACAAGTCCCCGCGCGTCGTCACTCAGGGGGACCGAATGTTTGCAGGGCAGAAACTCCGCCAGAGAAGGTAAGGGGTGGCGGGAGCTTCCCAAAGAAAGACCTGTCCAGACAGAATACGTCAAAACGCGTGAAGCGACACAACACGCCACATGGCGTGCGCCGGTCCGCCTTTGTCCGTCCCTTTTTGCCGGGGGAAAGGCTTCCCTCCGCTTCTGCCCTTGACGGAGGCTTCGAGCGTGCTGATCACGTGGGTCCGGACAGCCACTCACACGCTCTGTTGGCTATCACTGTCAGTCAAGGCCTCCACTGTTGTTCATGTCTGAACTTCCCGAAAACAGGAGAGGGAAGGATAGGTGGGCGAGGAAGCTGAGCCTCTTCGCTCGAGCAATTTTTTGTTCTTGAAAATATTGCCCGGAAGTGATTTGTAACATTACAAAATTACCACCGTAGAAACTTAATTCATTATATTACTAAATTACCAGCCTAAAAAAGTGATGAATTATATTACCAATTAGCGCAAAATCAATTTAATTACTGTAATTTCATTACAGTAATGCCATTACTGTCACATCTGCTCCTGTCGTAAGCTTGGTCGTTGTTCAGAATTACTACAAGAATTGGCTAGATTACAAAAAAACATGCGCGCATGTGTCCAGCATACACCTTTTGGGATGTATGAGCAGTCCATGTACATGCAAAAGATACGGTGTTTGCCGCAGGTATATGATGACAGCATGAACTGCCACCACAAGCAAGTTCGAAGCAGGTTTGCTTCATACGTGCTTGGAACATGTCTCCAGACAGTTTTTGTACGGCAAGTCTGACAGGGCCGTCATACAAGGAAAAAAAAAGCGCCACAGACAGCGTCGGCGGACTGCCTAGACTTAGGCTAGGTGGCGCAAGCTACCGCCCGTTACACAGGGAATAACCAGTAACATCCATCTAGCTATCCATTGTCTTTTGTATGATGTGTTAGCAGCGTGCCTTTGCGTGTGGCCCAAATTTAAAGGGGGTAATGCAACAATTTGCGTACCTCGCGTAAATACCGCTTAGAAGGAATCCCCGATGTTAATGACCTATGAAACACGCCTTCGTTTTTCTTTATACGCCATAGAGGTCGCGAAAAAACTAAATAACAATAAAAAAGCAACGTTCCACCTTCACAACAAGCGACCGGCCACAAGATCTGGAGCGCATTATACCGCCAATGTTAATCATAGCCACGCGCTGGGGTTGGCAGGGCACAGGACACGCGCTGAGTTCAAGATATTGTTGCGGTTCGGTTATTGTCGTCCTTGCAGTGGTTTGGCACGGGCCACGATCCCGAATGATTGTCGTGCTATTAATAGACCGATCTCACCAGCCGGATTTGACTACGCCACCGCTGCCGCAAGTGCATCGAAGGGAACTTTAGTCTTTTTGCGTGCGACATTCCTTGCTGGAGCTCTTGGCGTGTAGAGCACGAGAAGGCACGAGCCCTCGCGTGCATGGCCGTCTGCCTCCTGTGAACTAAAGTTATGGCGGCTTTACGCATGCGCCCAACAGCGTAAGTGAGATCGGTCTATTATCCCGAGCCCAAATCAAGCGCTCACGCAATGCTCGTGTCCAATCTATGAGCCGCGTTTAAATATCGTCACTGGGGGTACTGCGATCCCCCAGCTACGTCAACAAGTTTGGCGAAGGAGAGATTGAAAGAAACCACTCGGTTTTGTTCTTGAAATGACACCGCAACAGAGGAGTTTGTTTTTGTTTCAGTGGCGTTGAGTGCGAGGGTACTTAGGTCTGCACTATGTAATATCTTGTAAAGTAAAAAAAAAAATATTCCATGCGAATATTATTGCACGGCCCCTTTAAGACAAACAATTATCTGATTATGTTTTCACTACGGGAGAAAGAAAGCACGAAAACAAGAAGGGAAAAAAAACCGAAGAAATAATAGATCAGAACGACCCAGTTTCTGAGCAGCTCTTTTAATGGTACGAGTTTCCTCTATCTCCGTTCCCTGGACAGCCGTGATCGTATAGTGGTTAGTACGCTTGCGTTGTGGCCGCAATAACTCAGGTTCGAATCCTGGTCACGGCAGACTTTTATTTTGTTTTGTTTTTTTGGTGTGTGTGTGTGCTCCAAAGTATTTAATCGTTTTAATTTTTTTTTTCGAATGATTACAAACCGCCGGACGATAAAAGGTCATTTTATGCACTTATGCACGTACCTCCATTCGAAAAGTTACGCCAACATGATAGATTACAATTATATGGTTTATTAAATTATGTAACGGGCTGAAGCTGAGTTGGTTCATGATGCTTGCGGAAATGGCCAGTACAAGTGGTATGCTCCGCACCGAACAAGGGTTATTTCATGTGCTACAAGGTAAACCAGGAGCGGAGAAGCAACGACGTCAGCGGTTGTGGCAGCGCTCACAAGTCATGCTACGCCCGTGCGACAAAAGAGGTGGTGTACCACATTCCGCTAACGTCGGCGAGGGTATTGGCGACGTGCGCGATTGAAAGCGTCGCTGCGGTCGGCCTGCCTCGACTGGCCGAATATTGACTATGACGTCAGCAGAGGACTTCTTATTGACGGAAATAAGAGTAATGTAAGAACTTCAATTTTGACGGTGTTGGCAGTGTTGATTTCATAGCGTTATGATCTCAAGCTTCCAGCATGTTCATTTCAAACACCATCGAACTTGTTATTCGCAAGGTAATGACGTCACGGGATGGAACCATAGGAGGGCGGCACCAAAATATCTCGCCGCTAATATTGGACCAGTACACGCACTTCCTCGGCAAGAAACCTGTCAGCAGGTGGATAATTTCCCTACCTGTTGTCGTGTCTGCCAATGTTCAGCAAGGTTCTACGACGTGAACATTCATAGCAAGAAAAAGACGTAACTTGCACGTGAAATCTTTGAGGCGCTTGTCATTGAGGATAAAGGCGTCAACTGCGTTAGCGCGCCTTCCCTCCGCTGCAAGGTATTGTGTGGTAGACAGCTACGAAGACAAAAGGAAAACTAATCCGGGGTCACACTGCACTCATAGATCATACAAAAGACAGTCTGCAAATACGAGTCACCGCAATATCCGTGGTTCGAATGCCGCGTGCCCAAGCTTCGTCCTTGAACTCATTGCCATGCGGCATTCGAAGCACGGATGTCGCGGTGACTCGCGTTCGAATCTGTGCGCAGGCTGTCGTTCGTATGATGAATGAGCAGTGTGACCCCGGTAACGGCAGGCTTTTAGTTCGGCGTTTGATTGTCAAGAATAGAAGACTGGGGAAAAAAAAGTTAATAACGAAAAACATTTTTTTTTAATTTATTAGTGTCTTCTACTTGGCACACTCGGCAATATTTTTTTCCCCGTATCTGACTGGTTCGCGACAATAAAGAAAAATGGTCACTAAAAAAGTTCCCCAAATCGTCACTAAAAAAGTTCCCCTGTTCCCAAGTTGCATTCTCCTGAATTGCACGAGTTCTACCTATCTCCGTCCCCTCGATAGTCGTGATCGTATAGTGGTGAGTGCCTTGCGTTGCTGTGGCCTCAATAACTAAGCGTTCGAATCCTGGTCACACCAACTGTTTTGTTTTACCTTTTCTATAGACGTTTTGCACAAGGCTCCCGATTAGAGCCGCCATTGCTGACCGCTTACCGAGAAGCCGAGCTACTGAAGCAGATGTTGACTAAGGAGCCTTCGCTGTGCGCTTTGCTAGGGTGATGCCACCCTTTGTAATACCGCTCGCCGACCAACCAGCAGCACATTTTGGTTCTCGCGATAATCCATGGGGCTTATAACCCTTCCGGAGCATTGTGGAACCCACGGAGGAGGATTAGCATTTTCTTCCTCGGATGGGAGGACCGATGTGACACAAAGGCCGCTTTCCGGCGCACGGGAAAACAATGAGAGGAACAAAATGGCGGTGGAAGAGGGTGTGGGAAAGGGAAACAGGCAGTTGGCGTCACTCTATGCGAAGCGCACATGAAGGCACATGATGGCACTCTAATGTTGACCAGCCACCACAGAGGCTTATGCTGGGGAAATGGACAAAGGATAACCTAGAATGGCAATAACCCCTCCAGCTGTGGTAATGATAAAGCCAAGTAAACAGAATAAGAGAGAAAAAAAAAACAGAAGGTCGGTTATGGCGGCCGCCAGTGCAGAGTTGCTGCATGAGCTTCTATATTTTTTTTATTTTCGACGTTAACGAAAATTCACTGCGTGGAAAAAAAAAAAAGTTGCACGTTTGGCCATAGCGTGACGATGGTAGTTAGCCTACACCTAAGAAGGCGTATAGCTAAACCCGTGTAGTATTTCCAAACTTTGAAGCGCACTTTTAATATCGATTGAAATTACTATGTTGCAAAAGGCTGAGCCATGTGTTACATTTTACGTTTCTTGTAATACTTCTCCTTGTGAATCCACCTTTTTTGGCATTGCTTCCAATGTTTTTGCACCTCATCTCTTTAATATATTTATTTCACTTCTCACTGACTGGTTACACGAATGCATATAAAATACCCGCCTACCTGAAATGTCCCAGTTTCCCAGCAGCTTTCTTGTCCGAGCGCCACGACTAAGAGTCACTGAAGGCCGATTCAAACGACGGACGAACGACATGTCCGCGGTTCGTCCGTCTCCCAAGCGCATCCACACGAGGGAGACGACGAGCAGACTCCAGCGAGGACGGACCGAACCTGTTCGCCACCCCACAGTGCCGCGAAACTCCTAGCATCGCACGGTGGCACCGTTGTCCAAGAGAGAAATCGGCGTTTGCTACCGCGATAAAGAATCGTACGTCGCTCTTACGTACAGATTGAGACAAAACACCGTGATAGGCTTCGCGCGAAGCGTCACTAACTTTACTAACCCAAGGCATTACAGTGACACAGGCATGGTCCTGCTCGAGAAGGGTTTGGCGTAGAAGCGGCGAAGTTCTGGGCTCGCGGAGGGATCGTTTAAAGATTTCATTCACTTAAAGAGAATCCCTTTAAAGATTCCTTCACAAGACTCAAGCACACCACAGCCACAGACGAAAGGTCTTGCTCTAGGTGAAATCTCTGATTGGACGTGCTAGAGAAATATCGCGGCGTGCTAGACGAGTGTCAGTTGACGAGGAGCCTCTTGACACGGACCCGGAGGAGTACAGGAACCTGCGTCGCGTCAGCCGGACAAAGTTTCTGCAGTCTCTTTCACGCGTGAAACCAACAATCGCGCGACAAAATAAACCAGTCGAATTCACAAACCACAACGATGCGCCATTTTTGTTTAAATTGTCCAAACAAAAAGAAAAAGATAGCAAAAAACGTTGTACCGTTGCCAGACGAAACGCTTTTCAAGTCAATCTCTCGCCAAAAATCCGCAAGTGAAAAAGGCGCTCGACTTTACTAGTCCGTGCGTCCGCGGACGAGGCACGGATCGCAGGAATCGGTGACGTGCCGGTCACGTGGTACACGGTCCGCGGACGAAAATCGCGATTCAGTCCGTCGTGTGAATCGGCTATAAAGCACAGTCAAAGTAACGCCACTTCGATCCGTTTGTTCCGTCGGATCAGTGCCTCCACTTGTCACCAGGCTCCACTCTCCACTGAGATACCAAGCGAGGAACGTAAAAATGTTTTCCGTCTCATTTTTATTTGTTTACGTTCATTAAAACAGTTCACATCAGAGCGAGACAATATCGCTAATCTTCTCACGCCATATCAAGAGCTTGTGGTCTCTCGAGTTACCCAAACTAAGCACATTTTTGGAATAACCATGCAGGCTTGGCTCTTCCCCGCATGCTAGTTACGATCTCTAAATTTAAAATAGCTATTGAGAAAACGGCAAATAAGGGTTCTGGCAAAGTCAACATACAAAATTTTGCACGCCCTCCAGTGGGATGACGTTACGCGTTGTGTAACTTTTAAAAGTCGAGCAGGCAGTCTAAAAAAACACAGTATTTTGCGCATTTTGTTTTGTTTTACGGGCGTGAGCTCTACAAGCATTTATTTCATACCTTAAAACGTCTTCTTACCCTTCGGGAACAAGCTGTAGTGACCCCCTATTACAACATCTGACGTCACGTTTTCAGCGTTTCCAATAGGAGTCCAACACATTTCAAAACTCCAAGCACTTTGCCGAAAAAAAAAATTATTGCCACTCGTAATTTTAGTTTCATAGTTCAGATGTGCCTACTATGATTTAAACCGAGTTTGAGGCAAATCAGCGTGGCAATTAAAATTTCGCCCGAGCTCTTTGATGTTGAGAAACAACAGCTTGGCCAACTACATCCGCGCCACCTAGGAAAGACAATGGTGGCGGACAAACGTCACTAGCCCATAATGTCACGTGACGAGGTGGACCAATCAAAGCTGATTCGCACCTCTGCGTTTGATTTTAATCAAGTGCATTGCAACTTGCTTGCAACCAGCTTACAATGAGAGAATACAATGTTACACTGGCACCATCTATCGTTTCCCTCAGGGACGACCACCCTGATTAGGAAGGGTTTGGTGCAACAAAACACTGAATACCTAACACATCCGACGTCCGTCTACCATCTCTAATTATTTTATTTAATCCTTCCTTACCTGCGGGCTGCAAGTACTTCTGACAATGTTAGGAGCGATAATTTCTCGTGAATGGTAAGTAGAGTAGAGATCCAAAATAGCGCAAATTTTTCAGTCTATTTATACGCAGTCTCAGGACTCCCTTATCGATGGTGGCAGACCGGTTCGGGGAAGAGCGTCGATATTCTTGGCCTAGGCACGAGTCTCGCCCCTCTCCGTCCCCGGGACAGCCGTGATCGTATAGTGGTTAGTACCTTGCGTTGTGGCCGCAATAACCCAGGTTCGAATCCTGGTCACGGCAACATTTTTTTCTTTAATTGAAAATGTTGAAGTGTGATATACGGCAAAAGAACACACTGGCTCGCTGGCGCCGTCTATACGAACACCCTGCAACTGCATTTCACTAGAGCGTAGGTTTTACTACGTTTCACAATATTTGCGAGGTCAGATGCACGTAGAACCCAGAGCCACTATATAAGGTATACGCTTCAAAGTAAACGACATTTCAGCCGTCTTCGTGCTTAAAATTCTGGTTGCCAGTTATCTGAAGCTTTAACTGAAATCGTAGGAAACGCTTTTCGTCTTCCACAAATGTTAAGACACTTCTCAGCAGAGCAAAACAATATCCCCTGGGCTTCCTAACACCCTATCTAAAGCTGAGAAACTCGAATTTTTTTAAATTGTGACGATTGGCAGTTGCGATTGCTTTGCACTAAGCACAAGATGGCGGCGCCCACTATCAGATCGGGGAACGGAGTACCGATACTCTGAGCGTTGCTCATTTAGTGGTTCTAGTACTACAGGAAATATTAACAGGAAATATCACCGTTAAAATGCAGGTAGTCTCTCAGACTGCTTCTATTAAAATCGAAAGAAAATCCAAAAATGTCGCATGAATAATTTTTTTTAGACATGTTTAGCTCGATTAATTCCCGAGTGAATTGAGCAACAGGAAGGACAGCGTGCTTCCTCTCTTGTTCCATTAAAAGAATTCCAGCACGTTAGCTGGACGATGCCAGTTTGATTATTTTAATCACATCAGGTAAGGGCACAAAGTAGTCCTATAAATAGATCAAAGCTAAATATGTCACTGGCAAAAGTGCGAGTTTATAAAAGCGGAGAGGACGACCCCGCTCTCCCTCTACGCTGAACTTCGACATTTCGGGAATGGGCTGACTTTCCCCTGCGCTCGAATCAGTTTGAGACCTCCGGTATGACTGGTTGAATAATCAATTTTATTTTTCTTACTTGAAGATGAATGTTGAGTAACTGAGTTATTGCAGCACTAGTTTATTTGCTGATTAACTTACTGATTATTGCTTTGTGAATTGTTGTGCGTAAATGTATATATAAACTTATTTGCGGATCGACCTGAATATTTTTTCTATTTATTTAAATTTAGATAATTTATATAAAAATCTACTAATCCTACTGATTGATCGATCTAGAAAAAGTTACAAGATTTATTTTCACAAATACGGTTGTTATGAATCGCCAACAGAGCTCCTGAAAAATGCCGGACTATTGTACATTGCTGATCGAGCAAACTTGGCCGATTGAAATTTTTACCTTCTTTTAAATGACTCATAAAAATTGACAAAACGAAGTATGCAAAGCATTCAGAAGTACCACTAGAAACAAGCACAGCAATACACTATTTGAGTATTCCTTTAATAATAACAGTTTCCTTCAGCTATAGCCTATAGCATACTGCAACAAACTAGATGCACAATTTTTAGTCATACCAATGTTGACCTGTTTATTGGTGCCATTGAAAACCAACTTATTTGTCAATCTATGAGTTGATATGTTTTTTATCTTTCAAAAAAGACGCGCGACTTTTTTTTTCTCTTGGTTACCTCAAATTGTATATTTGTGTTTCTCTGGTACCCCAATGCCTGCTGTAATCCCTAGAAAGATTGGCATTCTGAAATAAATAAATAAATAAATATTGTCACTGTCACACGCGGCAATATTATGCCACCCTGCAGCCACATAACTCAACTGCACACACGGCATTGTAGTATCTTTCATGGCTTTTTAAAACAAATCTGTAAAGCTTAAAAAGAAACAGCTTGTACATTGAAAGGCCGTGGCCGCAAAAGTGAATCCATGAGCCCGCATTTGTATATTGTGATCGCAATATGCACACAAGCGGGAGCCAGTTCCAACATTCTCGTCAGGGAATTGAATGACAAATATAACCCTTGCAGAAACTTTGCGCACTTCCGTTGGTACTTATGGGAAACAAAAACATGGAGACAAATCGCACCTTTTAATAAAACGCACCACGGAAATGATAAAAATTTTCAGCCTTTCCACACTGGTGAAGAAGGAAGACCAACGAAGCTGTAATATGGTGGGAATGAAGTAATGGCCGGCCGCAAGTCGGCAAGCCAAAGTTGACAGGCTGGAAAGGTTGCCGCCATCTATAAACGACAGCGGCAACCAGACAACAGGCAAGCCGGTTGTCTGGTTGCCGCCGTCGTTAATAGATGGCGGTAGCTGTCCAGAGTTTTATGTCGAAATTTGTTTGCCCACGGACACGATACTGGGGAAACTAACCCTTAACAGCTCTGCTGTAAAAAAAGAAAGCTCGACTTCATGCAGCGAAAAATACGTTACTTCCCGATGGATTGACTGATTGATTTCTGGCGACCGTGGTGTCTCCACCCTTCAGGTGGTGCTCAGCCACATCGTGGATGGCCTGGTGCCCACGGGCTCGTTCCAGTCCCCGAAGCTAAGCTACGACCTGGTCAGCGAGCGAGCCCACGCACTCCGGGTGCGGATGCGCGGCTCCAACTTGACCGTGAACGGGGTGCACGTCCTTCGACCGGACCTGTTGGCCAGGGACGGCATCGTGCACTGCGTCGACACCGTCGCCACACCCGCCATCGGAACGACACGGTGGCCGGTCTCATCATGAACCGCGGTCACCCTCTACAGGACGGAGCGGCAGCTGGCTCGGATCAAGGAGGACCACATGAAGAGCAGCCACCTGCTGGAGACGGCCAAGAGCAACAAGGTGGCCGCCAGCCGAGCCCTGATCAACAGCAAGGAGCTCAAGCGACAAGCTGGAGCTAACCGAGCCGCTGCAGAAAGAGCAGCATGTGACCAAGGAGCGGGCAAGAGAGCGAACGCCGAACGCGTCAACCAACGTGGCGAGAGCGAACCCCAACGGGACATCGCATTCGTCCAGCAGGCACCGGCCGGACTCGCAACGTCAGTCCGCCCAGCAGCGCCATCCACACCCACGTCTCCATCTTCGACATGCCGGACGAAGCTTGAGGGGGGGGGGAAGTGTGGTCATCTTGGCGGCTCCGCACCCCAGTTGCCCAACTGTGAGGCAATGGTGCCGAACGTTTCCCGCGTGGCGGCGACGTCGCGCCAGCCACGCGCACATCGGATGCGCCGCCTTGATAAGGAAGATCAGAGGCGGCGCACGGAGAGTCGCTGACTGGACTCAGCCGCCGTTGGTAACAATGTTAATCGTCCTGTCCATGTCCCATTAAATGCAGTTTCGTGTTGTTGAAACCGTTGGCTCCGTGTTATTCCTCCGGGTCGGGTATGCAGCAAGGCAAACCGACCACAGGTTGAAGAGGAGTTTCATGCAACATCAGTGGTTCACTCGGTTGAGAGTATGGGTGACTCTGGCAGATGCTACACCTATCGACCCCGCAGGGGGCACCTGTGAAAGCAGGTGTTTGGAGAGTGGCGTCTCCACGGACCCCGAGCCCCGCAGGTGGCGCCTGCGCCTTAGGTGCTAGGTGCTTGGTGAGTAGCGACACCACGGACCCCAGCCACATTGGCTACATTACGGACCCTGAGTAAAAAGTGGGTAAGACCCACCCACTTCTGGCTGTGCGTGGCGAGCCCGTGTCCAGGGAAAAGGGCATCCTGGTAGTTGAGCCGAGCCCGGGGTAGGTTTGGACCCTTCGGGGCCCCCGGGCGAGGCAACACACCACTTCGGCCCCTGCTTCCTGTAGACGGGTGTCCTGGTAAGGCCCGGCCAGGATGATCCAGTCAGTCGCCTTTTCTCCTACTATCCCCTCTCTTCTTTTACTTCTAAATCTCTCCCTTTTCTTCATCCCACCTTCCTTACGCCCTTTTCATCTCCTTTGGCGGCAAGGGCCAACCTTGTGTGGTAATGAATAGTCTCAATTCTAACCACGCTTGGGTATAGCACCCGGGCAAGTGCTAATGGCTCAACGGTACCAGCAAAGCCCTATTTGTTATGGGCTGTTGACCATTCCCTATGTTGGGCTCGGTGGTGGGTGGCACACCACGGGTGCTGAATTTTTCTCCCATTCATATGGGTTCCAATGCTAAATCTTTACTAGATCGGCCCTTGAAAAAGGGTCGGACCGAAGAAAAATAAAAAAAGCAAGCCCCACAATGCCAGTTATTACCTTCCCAAAGTTTCTGGTAATGCACTCGAGAACGACAACCAACCACTCTCAAAACTTTCACCTTTTTTGGTTGCAAAGACCCTAGAGAATGTGATAGGAAAAGACTTCAAAGCGAAAAAACTTCCCTCTGGCGACCTGCTTGTGGAAGTCACTACTGCGAAGCAGAGTACGGCACTTCTGGCTCTCAACGAAGTAAGGGAATACAAAGTATCTGTGACTCCACACCGTTCACTCAACAACACGCAGGGCGTCATCTCCGAAGATGACCTTCTCGAAATTCCCACCGACGAGATCGTTGAGGGACTTTCAGGTCAGGGTGTCGTTTCTGTGCGACGTATTACCCTCCGGCGTGATGGTGAAGAGCGACACACAAAACATTTAGTATTAACCTTCGACTCGACTACGCTTCCTCAAACAGTCAAGGCTGGGTATTTAAACTGTAGGGTTCGGCCCTACATCCCAAATCCAAGGCGTTGCTTCCGTTGCCAACGCTTTAGATACGGAACGGCCTCTTGCAGGGGAAAGGCTATTTGTGCCAAGTGTGCAAGAACCGACCACCCCACCGATAACTGTGGTAACAACACTACGGTTTGTGTCAACTGTCAGGGACCTCACCCGGCATACTCTCGCAGCTGCCCTGTGTGGAAAAGAGAGAAGAAATTATTTCCTTGAAAGTCAAAGACAATATCTCCTACACAGAAGCAAGAAAACGACACTCATTTTTATCTCAAGGTTCGTTCGCCGAGGCCGCGCGCAGGGGACTTGCGCGTTCAACGGTGTCAGCAGGAACACAGACGTCGACGGACGACCTGTGTGTCCTCCCCATGTCCCCCTCAACCTCACCTGGAGTGGTACAAGCCACTCCCCTCACTGACCGAAGGGAGGATCCTGGTCCGTCAGGGTCCACCCAAGCGCAGAGGTGTGGACCCCCTGCGCCCGCTAAAACCCAGCAGCCTCGAGGTCGGGGAATTCCTCCTCGCACCTCTGAAGGCGCCCGGAAACTCGGTGAGCCGTCGGGGTCGCAGGCCCGTAAGGATCAGCCTGCGGCAACCCCCGGTGAACCAATGGACGAGAGTGGGTCGAAGTCCGACGAGGACGGACTCCACTCAAGTTCGAAGTCCCTACTTTCGGCCTCCGGAGGTACCACCGGCAGGCCGAAAGATACGGCTAAAAAGAAAAATGCTCCCCGCATCAAAATAGATTTTAAGGTCTAGTTAAACATATACTCTTAAGATATATATATTTTTTTCCTGTTTGTAAGATGGCAGAAACAGTTCTCTAGTGGAACTGCAGAGGCTTACTCCGGAACTATGACGACGTTTACTCTCTACTAGATCTTCATCACCCACTAGCGTTTTGCCTTCAGAAGACTCATCTGAACAATAATCATACTAACATCCTAACGCGCTTCCAGGTTTTTCGTAGGGACCGTCACCATTCATCCCACTCCTCTGGTGGTGTAGCTATAATTGTTGCAAAGTCTACCCCTTGTGTCGAGGTACCACTTAATACCACATTAGAGGCTGTGGCAGTTCGCATCTTGTCTGATCGACTGATAACTGTTTGTTCTGTGTATATTCCTCCAAGCTACACCTTATCTCGCAGAGAGCTAGAATCTCTTTATGACGAACTCCCCCAACCAGCTCTAATCCTAGGAGATTCCAATGCGCATAACCCTATGTGGGGCAGTGAACGACGTGACACACGTGGCTCGATGATTGAGTGTTTTCTTTCTTCTACTGCTTTATGCCTGTTAAACAAACTAGAGCCTACATATTTCAGCGTTCCAACTCGTTCGTTCACATCCATTGATCTGTCACTAAGCGACCCAACATTATTCCCCCTTTTTTACATGGGCTGTTGATCCCAACCCATATGAAAGCGACCATTTTCCCATAATTTTAAACCGCATCAATCCACCCGCTACACTATCCACACGAACACCCCGTTGGAAGTTCGAAAAGGCAAACTGGGGTACTTTTAGTGAGGCTACTCAGCTTGCTTGCACATCATTTGACAATCTGTCTGTCAATCAAATCACCAGTCTGCTTAGTAGTCACATTCTTCATGCTGCAATGATAGCTATCCCCATGACCTCGTCTCACCTACCCCATCGTCCTAAACCATGGTGGAATGCCGACTGTGACAAATCGAAAAGAAAGCAAAACAGAGCCTGGGGGATTTTCAGACGTTACCCAACGCAAACTAACCTAATCAAATTTAAACAAATGAAGGCTCGTGCGAGATACATACGCCGCCAGTCTAAACGTCAAAGCTTCCAAGGATATGCATCCTCGATTAACAGCACTGCCACTAGCAAAGAAGTGTGGGATAAAATTCATAAAGTCAATGGGAACTACCGTGCTTTCTCAGTACCGCTTCTTTCTGAAAATGGCCTTTGCCCCGAGAGCCTTGAACAGCAGGCAGATCTCCTTGGGGAACACTTTCAACGTGTTTCTAGTTCCGAGCACTCTTCAGCTGCTTTTCTGAAACACAAGACTCAGGCAGAGCTGCAGTCTGTTCGAACATCCGGTGGAGCTCGAGAAGCTTACAACTCACGCCTTACGCTGAGTGAGCTGGAACGGGTGCTGCATGAAGTCAAACCTACGGCTGCCGGACCAGATGGAATTCATTATTACGTGCTTACACATCTCCACCCCTCTACACTTGACATAGTCCTGTATTTGTTTAATCGCATTTGGCAAGAGAGCACATTTCCATCCTCATGGAGAGTGGCCACGGTTATGCATTTGCTAAAGCCTGGAAAAGATGCATCGTGCCCGACCAGTTATCGCCCAATAGCGCTAACAAGCTGTCTTAGTAAGACTCTGGAGAGAGTGCTTAACAAACGACTCATGTACTTTTTGGAAAAGGAAAATATCCTTGACAAACACCAGTGTGGGTTTCGTTCGTCACGGTCTACAACAGATCACTTAGTTCGTCTGGAGACTACTATTCGTGAGGCCTTTGTAAATAAGCAGTACTGCCTGTCTGTTTTCTTTGACTTGGAAAAAGCATACGACACGGCATGGCGTCATGGCATCCTGCAAGACCTGTATAGTTTTGGCATTCGTGGTAGAATGCTAGCATTCGTCAAGAGCTATCTGGGGATGCGTACCTTCCGTGTTAAATTGGGCACTACTTACTCTGGAGAGTTCTGCCAGGAAAATGGCGTTCCTCAGGGAGGCGTTTTGAGTGTGACCCTTTTTATAGTTAGAATGAACTCAATGGCTCGGGCCATTCCACCATCTGTACAGTATTCACTCTATGTTGACGACCTTCAGATATCCGTCTCATCCTGCAACCTTGCTTTGTGCGAACGTAGAGTCCAATTAGCAATTAACAATTTGCTTAAGTGGGCAGACCAGAACGGCTTTAGCTTTTCACCTGAAAAAACAGTGTCTGTTTGTTTTTCTCGCCTACGGGGAACTTCAGTGAAGCCCTCGTTGACCATGCGATCCACTTCAATTCCAACAAAACCTGAACATAAATTCCTAGGGCTTATTTTTGACAGTAAAGTGACCTTTCTTTCGCATATCAGATATCTCAAAGTAAAATGCCAGAAAGCACTAAGCATCCTTAAGGTGCTTTCCACACCTCCTGGGGCTCTGATCGCCTCTGCCTCCTCCGAATTTACGGATCGGTGATCCGCTCGCGCCTCGATTATGGTAGTAGTGTGTATGGATCGGCAAGTCCTTCAGCCCTACGAATGCTTGACTCTATTCATCACCAGGGACTGCGGCTGTCTACAGGTGCATTTCGCACGTCGCCTATCCCCAGCCTTTACGCAGAGTCAAATGAATGGTCTCTGGAGAAGCGAAGGTTTGCTTTAGGGTTTATGTATTCGCTTAGAATTCGTTCGGTTCCCTTGCACCCTTCTCGAGAAGCTGTTGAAGAAATGAGATATAAACGTACTTTTGACAACAAGCCCACTGTAATACCACCTTTTAGCATGAGAAATGCATCCAAAGCAGATTCAATTGGACTGAGTAGTACAATGCCCGTCACTCCTGTTCCACAAGCAATAGCTCCGTGGGACCACTGCCTCATTTCCTGTGACCTCTCCCTAACGAAAATTAAAAAGAAAGAAACTCCACCAGAATGCATAAAACAGGAATTTTTTGAGCTTCAGAGTAGATATTCTGGACACAACTCATACTACACGGATGGTACTAAGACAGAATCGTTTGTTGGATGTGCTATGGTCGGCCCCTCTGTCCGCTGTGTAAAACGGATTGCGTGTACAGCCACTATTTTAACAGCAGAGTTATGCGGTCTCCGTCTTGCAGTTGATCACATTGTAAAAACAAAGAGCAAGCAGTCAGTCGTGTACACTGATTCACTGAGTTCTCTGCGTTCACTCTCATCATTAAAGACTTCGAAAAACCCAATAATCATGGAGTTACAGAATAAAATTATTGATGCTTCAAGAAGGAATATTAAAATAATTTTATGTTGGGTTCCTAGCCATGTTGGTATACCCGGAAATGAAGAAGCAGACATTGCTGCAAGTTCTGCCGGTGAGCAAGAAGTGGACCTGCATGACATTCCATACAAAGATTATAGCACACTTTTAAAGCATTGTATTAGAAGGAAGTGGCAGCAAGAATGGGATGAAGAAGTTAATAACAAACTCCATTCTGTAAAACCATTGATCAGTGAGTGGGAGAGTGCCCGACACCGTGAACGTTTCTATGAGGTTGTCTTGTGTCGACTGAGGATAGGTCATACACACCTTACTCATGGCCACCTCCTGCGCAGGGAAGAGGCCCCAGAATGTGAGAACTGTTTTAGTCCTCTAACAGTTTTACACATTTTACTTGAATGCCCAGCGTATGACCGAGAACGTCGGAAACATTTTTCTCAGTTATATCACGAGCATACGCCTTTACACCTTAGTATTCTACTTGGCAACGACCCACTTGTACCACACAGTTGTGTTTTTAACTTTTTGAGAGCTATCGGTCTTCTACACCGGCTATAATTTTATATTCAACTTCATCTCCATCACTATTTACAAGTCATATACATAGTTTTAATCCATCACCAGCTACTAAAGCTCTTTCCCCTCTGAAACCTTCCCTGCAATAGTCTGTATCTGGCGCATCATAGCCTAAGATGCTTTTGCGCCATAAAACCCTAATCAATCAATCTACACCTATCGATCGTAGCTTCTATGACGGAATTCATGCCGTGCCAAAAAACAAGGTTACGGGCTTTGGCATTACACTTAAAAATCCCCTGGTGACCATCATGAATACGCTTTAAAATTTCCGGTTGCATTGACTTAGAAATCTGTACTCGAGCTCCTTTAAACAGGATGCCATTAAGAACCGACAACTCTGACGTCATGTCTCGATAAACACCCCTCAGAGTTCTGTTGTTAGATACCGCTGTACTAATTACAGCGGTATCGTGTGAAGTGCTTTTCTGCAGCCTCCTGAGAGTTGTCGGGGATACCTTGTCAAAGAGGCCATTGGTAGCATGAACCTCGACATTGTCCGCAATGTCATCGATGGCTGTTACCACTGGAGCTCTAGACAGTGCGTCTGCCAAAACCAGTTCTTTGCCGGGAACGAACTTTATGTGAAAGTCGTATTTTAATAGCCGAAAAATAAAACCGTTGTAGTCTGGGTGGCACATCTTCCAACGCTTTATTGAGGATTTGAATAAGTGGCTTGTGATCAGTTTCGGCTGTAAACTTGATGCTATAAACAAAAGCGCAAAATTTCTCGCAGCAGAATGTTAGAGAAGAGTCTTTTTCTCAATGTGTGAAGATCTGGACTCGGCATTTGTATGTACCCGGGAAGTGTAAGCAACAGGTTTTCACTCTTTGCCGTGGCACTGAAGTAATACCGAGCCTATTACAAATCTGGATGCGTCAGAAGAAACTTTGATGCGATTACTTGGGTCAAAAATAGCCAGCTGCGGCGTTGTGACAAGTTTTTTTTTAGTTCTTCGAATTGTTTTTGGTGACATGGAAGCCATTCAAATATCACGTCCTTCCTTAGGAAATCCTGTAGAGTTGTATTCTCTGCCAGGTGGGGCAAGTACTCGCTGAAATAATTAATTACTCCTAGCAGGCGCTGGAGTGCCTTCTTGTGAAAAAGCGGTGAATCTCCGACAGACGCAGGAAAGGTAAAGCAGCCATCGTTTTGACTCGCAGACGTAAAGCAGACGACATTAACTGCGCCAATCGCGCCAACCCGCCGACGCCGTTAAAGAGTGAGGAGTCTCGCCGCACACGAAATAAGAGAAAAAGTATTTGGGAGGGAACTTGCGGACACTAAGCACCCTCACTCTCGGTTCTTACCAAACAAACCTCGACGCCTCGAGACACCTCGCCAGTGAGTCTTGACTACTCTCCTTGATGCGCGTCTGCTAGTTGTTTGACAAAAACGACGTACCGCTCGAATCATTTCGTCTGCCCTCTCTGAAAGGCGAAGTCGAGCTCGCTCGTAAAGACCTGCACTCCCGAAAGTCGCAGGAAAAGGAAGACAGACGCAGACGACGTGGCGAGCAGACGACGTTGCAAAGGAGCAGACGACGCTCAGATAGGGGATCGCGATCAGCCAATCAGGCTCGGCGTCGTTCTGACGTCATTCCCAAGCAGCACGGATTTGGCCAAGCTAATGGCCAATGTCTAGCGATGGTCTTTTGGCCAGTGGCCAAGGAGTGACCAATCACACAGTGCTGGCCGATGGCTGAGTGGCCAGGGGCCACTGGCCACACGGCCAGATAAAGGCCAGTCACCGGCCAGCCTCTGGCCACTGTCTGGCCACTTGGCCAATGACCATTGCCAGCCATTGGCCGATGACTGGCCAACCCTGTGCTGCTTGGGTTGCTACTCCTGCGCAAGAAGCAGATGACTTGCCCTCCGCACAGGAACCTACCACAATCAAGCGGTGCGACGCTCAACAGCAGACAATCCGCCCTTACGACGGCCCAGACCGTGGCTGATCGCCAAGTTTTTTGCTTTCCAGAACACTTACGTGCATAAAGTGCTCAAATGCAACTTCAAACAAAATCGCGAAGAGTAGAGTGCGCACATTCAGGGTTCAATAAGACTGCGATAGCCTTGCTTTGTAAACTCGGCGTCTGCAAAACGTCTCACTGTTTGTCATCAACCTTTATTTCCGGCAAAAAGTAACAAATGTGATGAACTTACATTGTCTCTGAAATCTAGGCCCGAATCCCATGTCGTCCACCCCTTCACCGTTTGATTCCATCGTGAATAGCAAGCCGGCGGTGGCTATAGCCACCGCTGCCGTGCATCACATATATCACTGCCTTTCTACGCTATAGCATAGCGCAGAAGGCAGTGATATACGTATACGTATATCACGCCTTCTGCGCTTTGGTATGGAGTATATCACGCTTCTGCGCTTTGCTATAGCGAAGCGCAGAACAGAAGGCAGTGATATACGTGATGCACGCAGTGCAGTGCAGCAGCGAAAAAGTAGAGGCCTTTAATGGCGAATGGGTCACGTGATGCCAAGATGGCAGCGCCCATGAAACTTTGCCTAAAAGCGTCATAACCCGAGTTTCATGCTTTCGTGTTTTTTGTGCTCTTTTTTTAATTCATAAGCGTTTTTGGGGGTGTCTTTTTCTGACAGGTTCTGTGTCATTCGTTATAAGGTTCCTGTGTTGGAGGAAAGAAATAGGCAATTTATCCGGGCTTGTCTCGAAGAAACTTAGACAGGGGATGAATTTCTCACACTGCCGAGAACATGCGCTTGACTTGAACACGTCGGAATACGTCCCGGTACCGATTACAAAATTAAAGAATATAACGGAAGTTGTTCCGAAAGACGGAGCAGTCTCGCGGAAAGTTTACTGCATTCTCTGTTCCTGAATAACGCAGAATAAAACTATCGCTAAAAATGTATTCACGTGAACCTTGGGTGTTTCTGATTAAGAAGCTTGAATCTTATGCGTTTTCTCGGTTTTAAACAATTTCGATAAAGCCCTCTTAGAATAAACTTTCGGGATTTATAGGCATTTACCAAAACCCTTTTTATAACGAATGAGCGGATCTTGGCAAAAATAACATAATAACATTTTGAGGAAATACCACATTTAAACCGATTTACACTAGCGCTGAGGCGAAGAAAGAACCTATAGGCTTAATAGCATCACAGAAACGAAGAGTTCAACTATTTTAGTGTATGTTCTAATAACCGCGACGTTAAGCAAAAAACAAAAAAGGCATTCGTTATATTCTACAAAAAATATAAACATGGAAATCAGACTTGCTCTAAAAAGGCGATCCACGACCACCATTCGGACAGTTTAATGCATTAATATTTTCAGGGTGCAAGGCGCCAGAACACGCGAATAATACCGTTTCTGTAAATGTGCACCTTGAGAAATGCAGAACTTATTAGCCCCAAAATAATTTTTGCATCATGCACAAATAGTCATTATCAGCTTCTGTCATTTTCAAAATCCGTCACGTCTCGTCATTATAAACCATGAAGAATAAACTATTCCTTGAATATCCCGCACCCACACTGTCCGCACTACGTAAAATATTGACTTTTAAACATACATAACCAGCGGACTATATCCTCACAATACAATGTTTGTACACTATAATTTAATTTGGAGTAGGTGTAATTATTTGGAACACGCAACCGTATTCTGAAAGATATATCTAGATTGATCACACTGGAGTTTATCATATCTATTCACCTAGCCAATACACGCGTGGCAAACAAGCTTTCAGGTACTTTCTGTCGGCTCAGATGCGTGGTGTCTAGGAAGTATCCAGACACCAACAACAAAACTTTGTGTCCTCAAATACGTGCATCTACAAAGGCGACTAGCTTGTATGATTCTATCAGCTCTCAGCACATGCCCAATCACACGGCTAATTTTAGCTATTCCCTAAACCGCAAACGATGTCCTGCCCGAATTCCCTGTCTCGACTAAATTCGATTTCTCGCACGCTGTGCTCGTTACTAGCAATGATAGGCCGTCCAATCAATGTCGTGGACCACCAACAACTGACTTCTCAGTTGTTCAGCCAACTCTCCGGTTGACGTTAAGCCTTCACTGACTCCTCAACACAGGAGCTGCTTCTACGCAGACAGCGTTTCCGACATCGGTCGAAATTGCAGACCCGTCTTCCGGTGCCCGCCCGGAGACCAATTATCCCTGGGCTTGCGGAGTCTCATCAGCTGCCGTCAGATGGTTAGTGGCACTGTCGCAATTGCCTTGCCCTCTAATCACATTGCGAGAATGGCCGTCTTATTTCTAATCGCATTTTATTGCGTGCGAATAAAGTGCCAAATCGGGCAGTTTTATTTCAGACACCATAGTCACTGACGAACGGAGGGAGGAGTTTTAGTTGTCGCGCCTCCAGCACAAGCTTTCTACACTTTTAGTTTGATAACGGTTATGGTGGCGTAAAAAAGTGTCTGTTTCAATGCCTACCATTGGCCTCACACCCACAGACCGATATTGGCGTTGCAAAGTCACGCCGATACCGAAGGGACTTTTTTGACACCTGTTTGGCGTTACAGGTGGGTGATAGAGGTACGTTTATATTTAGAAGATTCACATGACCCTTGAAAACGTCTGCATTGGTCGACTTTGTGCTCTAATTATATGCGTAACATACAAGAGCAAACAAGCAAAGCTTTGCGCGTGATTTTTAAAGAAGTCATTCGTCATTTTTATTGCAATTAGTAAACGATTTTGAACCCAAAATACGAACTGAAGAGGGACGAATGATCAAGTATTTTGAAGCAAATTATCCCCGCAAACTTTGCCCTTTTAAAGTAAATTAATATACCCTTGCAATTATCCTTTGTTCTTTTGTCTAATACAATTCACAGCTGGGGTATATATGAAACTAAAGAGGAAATCGCATATTATCTTAATCAAAACAGAGTAAGACTGTCCACTATTTCAGTTATATCGGTTGCAGACTAAATGTATTTAGTACCTTCTCTCTCTCTCACACTATCTTCCTTCGGGTCGAGCGGAGGCGGAAGATGGCTTCTTTGTATCAACATCGGGGTGCAAGGAAATCCACGATGGGGTCAAATGCGAAGTTTGGGGGAGCGGTATCTAGGTCATATAGCGTATCAATAGGACAACAGGATGTAACTGATATTTTCTGTGTCAAACAGGTAAGAGACTCCTTCCGAGTGAGTGTCGTTTTTAGAAGAAACGGGCCGTTCGTCGAAAGACAATTTGTAGCAGGTCAATCGGTAGCAGCGCAGTTCGTCACATAGGTTATTTCGTTATAGGGCAATTCATTGCGGTGGCAGTCCGTCGGACTATGAAATAACTTTCTTTTTCCGTGCCATTTTCTTAGTGCCAAACATATTGCTACCAAAGAAAAAACCTCGGGTGTGGCCTTATTGACACTATCGTTTGGAGTCTCTTATCATGGCTGGTTGAGTGGCTGCTACTTTCGCAAAAAAGACGTTGTTTGAATTCCCGGTACTCCAACACAGTTCTGGTACGAGTCGCTAACTAATAAAAAAACCGTGGCACTTATGCAAGCTCGTGAAGACGAATATAGATATTTTTAAATGGTAACTTTGCCCAGCACATCTATCCGTAGTTAAATGTGTCGGGCGCACGCATCGGGATGTGTGTGCTGTCGGCTCCGTTGTAGCGTCAAATAATTGCTTGAAGCAGCTTGTCCAGTGCTTCCTGCTTCCTCGACACCTTTGTTGAGACGACGCCGCCAGCGGCTAGGCTTAGCTTTATTTAGGCGACAGCCTGATCTTTCTTAAGCAACTCCAAGGTCGGCTTGTTAGAAAGACCGTCTGAGCCGAGACGGGGAAAGAAAGCACTGCCAAAGCCAGCGCACGAGCCGAGCGGGACTCAAACCGCGTCTCTCAAGACACTCGCGTGCCTCAGCCTTTGCGGTGCTTTCTTTCACCCAGTCTCAGCTGAGACGCTGCTTTAGTAAGGCGGCCTAGTAACATCCAGACAATCGGCGATGCACAACCAACGTCGCTCTACAAAATTTAACCAAAATGTGTAGGCGTGGCCCTATGAACTGCAGGTAATTGTTGATAATTTTGTTGTTTTTTATGTTTACCCCAGCTACTGTGTTTTTGCGATTATCTTATGGTCCCAATATATTTTTTTCGGAGCAGCGTCAGATCAGCGAATATCGGGATGATTCTAGGGTCGCCCAAGAATGAGCAAGCCGCAAGCGGAGTTGTCTCAAAAAGGGTGTCGAGGAAGCAAGAAGCACGGGACGACCGACATCATAGAATTCTTCGACGCTGCGAGGGAACCGGCTGCACGGACATCCTCCAGTCGTGCGCCAAAAACATTTCACTATAAGTTGATGTATCTATTGGCTAAAGTGACCGTTTCTAGAAAAATCTGTTATGAGTGGATGTGCTGGGAAAAGTTACCATTTAGAAATATATTTGTTTTGACAAACCTTTATATTTGCCGCTGTCCTACAGATCAGTTACCGGGACGACTTGTACCCGGGTTGTTTTGGAGTTTCTGGAAATTGCACGGCTTCTCTTTTGAAAGTAACGACAATTCGGTTAGTTATTATAGGAGACTCCCAAACATTTGTGTAAATAGGGCCTCATTCGAGGGTTTTCATTGAGGAACAATGTGCTGGGCAGTAGAAAAAATGCAACGACAAAACAAAGTTATTTCGATAGTCTGAGGAACTGTAACCGCGACGCATTGCCTTATGACGAAACGCACAATGTCACGAACTGCTCTGCTACCATTGAGATGCTACGAATTATCTTTCGACGAACAGCACTATAGCCGTTTTCTAGCCACTCAATTTCAAACAAAGTCACGCGCGCAGGCGGCAGCACCTATTTGGAAAAAAGGGTGAATTACAAAGCGTGAGGATCAAGTATAATTCAGTATTTAATTACACAGTTAGTTGCACATGTTTAAGAAAATTGGGTTTTGGCCTGATTCACTTTGTTAAGTAATCTGAAATTTTGTACCTCAAGTTTTACTGATTTATCGACGTTATTAGGTTCAAGTGAATCCTATCCTTTTTCTTTTTGCACTTCTTTTTTCCCTTTTTTGTGCCACACCCGCGAGCGGAACACTCGGCGTCGTGGCGTCACAAGCGCTCCGCTGCCTCGCTCTTTACAAGTTTCCTCCACCTCGGAAGATCAAGAGATGGGGATGACGGCGAACACGGGTGATGGTAGGGTGACAGCTGGTCGGCGTATGCTATTCTACGTTGTACGCCGGAGTCGGGATCAGCCAACAAAAAGCCGTTGGTGCCAATTTGTGCCATTATTCGAAGAGGGCCTGACCGACGAGGAGCCAGCTTTTCTGAAATTCCTTGGCTTGTGTCACTCAGAGTGTGGAGGTTCCTCAAAATCAGGTCGCCGACCTTCATGGAAACTGGCAGTTGATGCTCATTCAAGTGGCGTCCCTCCGCTGTTTTGGCCTCCCCTTGATGAGAGACGGTAAACTGGTGTGCGCCCTGAATAGTTCTGGAAAGTTTCAGCTGCGAATGCATGGGCATTGGCCGCTGGGGGCTCCGAGTCACTCTGTGCATATGGTGCTGACATACCTGACAGCCCCGCATATAACAGAATACGTCAGCACGCATTTAAATCCAGACGAAGCAACTGGAAATACGTTTGAGTGTTTTAAAGAACACTGCATGGGCGCTCAGCGGATGATCGCGCCCCATTTCAAATACAATTGGTCTCAGATGTCTTGGAAGCCATGGCACTCACTTTTGTTCTATGACTTGTACCAACAGCCCACTCGGCTCTATCTCTGTTGTCTCTGCAAGGTCTTGCAGAAGTCGTGCTTCCCTACCCTCCAACATGGAGGCAGCCCCAAGGATCTGAGCTTTCAATAGCCTAAGCTGTTGATCGCGGGCCAGTTCTGCTACCAGACTGCGGACATCGCAAAGTGGTGTAATGTCCTTTCCCACCACTGCAGCTGTTGTCTCATAGCTTATTCGAGACTCTGAGTCGGGAGTGTCCAAGTGAAGGAGTGATTCAGCGAGGCCGTTGTCTGGAGCATCCACTTACTCCAGGGGAGCACTGGCTGAGCGCGTCAGCAGGAATGTTTGCGCGTCCTCGTCGGGACGTGGGCACTGCGAGAGCAGAAGCTTGAAGATTGTCTGGCAGATATAGGGCATGTCGCGAACTTGCGAAGCTGAAGAACCGGAACGAGGTCTTCTTCTTTCGTCGGCAATTGTTATAAGAGAGGATAGACCGCAAGGCCGGCAGGACGTGGCCGGCTGAACAGAAAAAGAACGACGTTCCCTTCGCTTCTGGAAATAAAAAGGAAGTGATTTATTGTCCGGTGATAGCGATCACAGTCACCGACTATATGGCTAGAGCAGGGATCTCCAAACCCCGGCCCGCGGGCCAGATCCGGCCCGCGGAGGCCTTCAGACCGGCCCGCGGCTGGCCATGGTGCTTCTAATTTGGTCCGGCCCGCGGCCCGCTACCAGCAGGCCCGCTGCTACCAGTGCGGGCAGAAGCGCGCGGAAAGACGGGACGGCGCCACGAGCACCGAACATACCGGAGAGAGAGAACACCGCATCGTATTTCTCGCCCGACGCCCAAGCGAAAAAGGCATTTTCTATGCTCGGTTAACCCGGAAGCTGACAGTGCTGCGGAAGCTGCGTGTTCGCCGGACCAATCAACCGCATGTCTCTTATCGACAGATCTCGCTCTCCACGCGTGAATATGCAGAGAGTGTGTGATCACGTGGTAAAAGACCGGGAGTTGACTGGTTGAGCGGGCATGCAGCTTTCAGTGCACTGTCAGGAAAGAATATGTCTGGGGTAAGGAAGGGTCTGGTTGGACAAATCACAAAAGCCGCTGAGGTTGGTGGATTGACAAAGCCAATGTTTCTGCACTGTATGATTCATCAGCAGGCACTCCGTTGGAAATATGTGGACGTGTCGTGTGTTTTAAAACATGTGGTTTCAGCCGTGAATTACATCAAGTCGCATGGGCTTAATCATCGCCAGTTTTGTGAATTCCTAAAAGATGGTGAATTGGAGTTTGTAGACGTGACCTATTACGCAGCAGTGCGATGGCTGAGTTGCGGTAAAGTGCTGTCGCGTTTGTTCAACCTTAGAGAAGAAATAAGGAAATTTCTCGCAGACAAGAATCGGCCCGAACCGCTGCTGTCGAACAGTGAGTGGCTTTGGAAATTGGCGTTCTTTGTAGACCTGACGGAGCACATGAATAAGCTGAATATGAGGTTGCAAGGCGAGACACGTCTTATTCATGACATATACATGGATATTAAAGGATTCAAGGTGAAATTAGAGTTCTTCGAAAGACAAGTGCGAAACCAGAACTGAGACACTGGTGCAAAATTCTTCTCATTCTTCGCAATGGAAATCCTCCGAGACCTTCAGAAGCAATTTTTCGAACGGTTTTCTGACCTCGATGGGAGAGTTGAGGAAATACAGAAGTTCCAGAATCCATTTAACTGCGATGTGGATGCGCTCCTGAGTCAGTTTCAGTTAGAAGTCAATGACTTACAGTCAAACGACATTCTGAAGGAAAACTACAAGGAAGGAAATGTGATACAGTTATACAAATCCTTGGGCTCTGAGCACTTTCCACACCTGAAACAATTCGCTCGCTGGTATGTATCGGTTTTTTGCTCTACATACATTTGTGAGCAGACGTTTTCAGGGATGAAGTACGTAAAATCCAAATACAGAGCTAACTTGTTTGATGAACACTTGAAGTCCCTCCTAATTATTGGCTCATCAAGCTTGCAGCCGCAGTTCAGCGAAATAATGAAATCGAAGAATCAGCTACACTGCTCACATTAGTCCTGCACTTCATGTCCGGGCAGATGTGTCAAAATTCTGATGCATTCCGGCTCAAATATTGCTTAGTGTTTTGTGGCATATAGTCGTATGTTGTCATCATCAGGTTCACCGTGCTTAGTCTCCTGTTTCATATCTGTAACTACGTTAAAATTCCTTTGCGTTCTCGAGTATATTGTGATATGAGTCATGTGTGATAACTATTGCATATTGTCATAACAGTTTTACCGTTCTCATTATTTTTTTTATCTGTGCGAATATTCCAGAGTTCCTATGCGCTTTGATTTATGCCTGGTGAGTTTTCTGCGTCACACTTATCATATGTCACAATTACCTATATGCTGAATTTCGAAATAAAGTATATGTATTAATCGACCTTTGATTACTTCTAGTTTTTACTCTAACTTGAGCTCCTCTATTTAAATGCTCATCTGGGCTTATTAATATAGTTTTTACTGATTTATAATATTTATTGGTTTTCCGGCCCTCGAGACTGCGACAGGTCCCCAATCCGGCCCTTTGGCCAAAACGTTTGGAGACCTCTGGGCTAGAAAATCTGGCAGCGCTAGAACCAGATGAAGATTGCAACATATTGCCCTACCTACCTGATAACTTCGTTGAACCGTTCGCAGAGCGAGATCGCTAAACAGAAGATGCCCGTCAACTCGCCCGCATCCGCACCCTCAAATCTCAGCAATAACAAAAACTGCGTTACCATGGCCGTCACCTGCAAGCTCCCTATGACCTAGGTGAGGTTTGTGGACTTCCCGGCGAGCACCAGGCAAGGGCGATAATTTTCTCAAACACTTTTTTGGCCCTTTTTGTGATATCCGACAACTTTCCCCAACCAATCATGACGCCGTACCTGTTACGCCGCTCCATGACCATCGCTTTAGGTTCTCCTAGGTGGTGCCCATCAGCAGCATGAAGCCCTTCTACCGCCGAGATTTATTAGCGGCGAGATGTTTTGATGGCACCCTCCTATGGTTCCCTCTCGTGACGTCATTAACTTGCGAACAACAAGATCGATCGTATTTGTAATGAGCATGATGAAAGCTTGAGATCCTCGCGCTCTGCAACCAACACATTCGACGCTGAAAAAACTGAGGTTCTTACGTTACACTTATCCCTGTCGATGAGAAATCCTTTGCTGAGGTCATATTCAGCGTTTCGCCAATCGTGAAAGGCCGACCACAGCGACGGTTTCGATCGCGCACGTCGAAAATAATGTTCTAAACGCGCCGGGAAAGGGGGGATATCGTAAAGAAGAAGGGGCACCCCACACAAGCACGAGTTTGATAAGCACGCGCTTGGCACAGACTCATTTTAAATTTAAATTTAAACCCAAGTCTCACTCACGCCGCTTGTTTTTCTTTGGCATTTTGCGTAAGAAATCAAATCAAATCAGATTTATTTCGCACGAATAGACAGATACATAAGCAGGTCTTTCGAAGCCTTGGAAGGCTTAGGCAAACTTGCTTGGTTAGTGCTTGGAGCTGGAAGCAACGGACGTCATAAGGAATATAAACAGCGGTGTGAGTTATATTTATCAAACCTGAGAAAGAGAAAAAAAAGTATCTGTGGTTTAATTATGTGTTCGATTATTTGGACTCACCACTCCCTTCCTCTGCACTATCAAAGGAGTCCTTCTAAACTCAAGGCAACTGAATCTCATTAGCATTCTTAATTCTTGTTCGATCCTTCGATTTCCGGGTCTGTCTCAAGGACGGCGGGAGGGACTCTTTGGGATATACCGCTTCAAGGCGGCTTTGCGCAAAGAGAAACCTCGGTTCTCATTGAGTCTTAGGCCGCGGAAGGTTCTCGCCAGATTGCGCAGGTTTTGTATGATTTATTTCGTTCATTTACTGGCCAAGGTGAAAGAGCTGCTCGCCACCCACAATTTCCGTTTCCCGACACGCGCTGGAAACCGGTGCTGTATTTGCGATGGTTTTGGCAATTTCGTCATATTTCACCGGTAACGTATACTACCCGGGGAAATTATATTATCTAGAAAAAGTTTTATTTTTTTTTGCTTTCCGCAAGCTATGATTTGTAATAAAATTGAACAACGTCAACACACAAAAAACAACATTTCAAATCAATAAAATCAATTTGTCCAAATGGCCTAGTTGGTTGGGATAAACCGTAAGAGTAATACGGAAAAAAATGCGGCCTTTTGCGACTGTCTTACAGTGTCCTTTATTTTTAGCATATTACCCCAAAAAAAGAGTGCACCTTTTTTATCTTTTTTTTGTGCAACTTCACTCTTTTAATTTTTGCGATTTCAGTGACGCCTGCAGATGAGGAACAACAAGTTACATTTAGACGCGCGACAGCACTCTAGGTCCGGCTTCCTATGCTCCCCTCCACCTTACCATGCACCGCAGCGGACTCTACGAGCCTAACGATCAAATTCAATGCCACGTCAGTTTCACATGACCTTCGAAAAGGGCGCAGTGTGGGTCGCGTACTTACGCGATGTGGTAACAGTGTTGAATCCGCAAGGATGACTCCTGTTGCTCGCGCCGCGAACCATAATAGGGTGAAACGAAGAATATAGCATGACGTTTATTCGCGTATTCACATTCTTAGCGCAGATTAACTCTTTAGTTTCAAAGGACACGCGTATTTTGCCTATTTCTTGTTTCTTTACTTAAAAATGTGTTCTTTGGATTTCCGTACGTGCCAGTGGATATACGTACTGCACACACAAAGAAAAACAAACTTGTGAGTCGACTTCCCCGCAGAATACAAACGGAGACAATCGTGGTGAACAGCTCAAGGATCCCAGCCAATGACGAAGCTCAAAATACGATTACGGCTCAAGGACAGACCTATAGCTAAATTACCGAAGAATGAATGGGAATGCAGGGATTGGTGTTCCACGGGCCGCACGCGCTGGCCTCAGCAGTAGTAACTTTTCTAAAGCAAATGCCTAAAACAAATTTCATCTCACACGCGCGTTCATCAAAGCTTTTTGTTTTTTGGTTATTTACTTTGAATCTTTTATACGGGGAAGGCGTGCGCGTGTGGCGCGTGGAACATCAATTCCTGCATTTTCGTTGACACTTGGGTACTTTAGCATTAGGTCTATTGCGATGCCACCAGAGACAATAAGGAAGTGAAACGTCAAGCTTCAACAACTGCGAACTCCACTATTTTTGTTTGTCTAATCTTATCCCAAGTTTTCTCATTTGGTGAGATTTTGTTTTAAATAACCTTGAAGTGTGGGCTAGTCCGAATGCAAACATAATAATAATTTAAAAAATCGAAATGGACGACAAAGTAAAAATCAACCGAAATAGTTATTTGGGTGACATGGTATCATATTTATGCTAACTCCTGACATGAATATACTTCAAAAAATAAATTGGGTTGTGTGTATATTTATACAGCCTAGACCTTAGTCTGCTTCAACGGGCGACGAGTCTCCCAGCTGTAAATAAGAAATTTAGCCAGTCCAGTACAACCGCTAGCCTTGCGTCTTCAAGGTGCATTACGCAGTATTGATTCACGACCGCACGCCGGTGCGATGATCATCCAGATTAGGACGGGCAGGGGTGGAGATTGAATTCAGGACCCTGGTTAAACTTGAGTTGAGAGCCAGCGTAGTGTCCTTTCGGTTCCTTTTAACCTTGTCCTCGTTCTCGGTTTTTTTTATGTTAGGGTAATTAATGTTAAGTTAATTAATTAATGTTAATTAATGTTAAGGGTCACCAATGGTTTCGGTTAAGAGACCGGATTAAGGATATTCCGCAGTCTCAAGAGCCGAAAAATAAATAACCCCATACAACAAATAATAGATTAATAAAACGAAACAAGCATTTAAATACAAAAAACAAAGCATTTCGGAATATAAGAACGATGAATACATTAACATTAAAAACGAGCGTGTTGGTAAATACTTAAACATTCGGAAAGAATAAACACAAATTCGGGACGAAAAGAGACGCATACAACTCTTTCAACTCTCAACGACATTTATTTCGTCTCCGTTCAAACGACGGCCTTCGAGCACGTTCAGGGGAGGGAGCAGGGAAGGAAAAGGGGGGGGGGGTTGTAGGAGGAGGAGGGGGAAAAACGGGTTGTTCGCGGCCCTCCCTCAAGGCCTCTGGTCCCTTCCACCCAGTTCGGGACGGAGGAATTTCATCTCCCTGTCGGAAAAGGCCAGAGAAGCCGATGCAACGTTAGTGACTGAGCTCTTAATTGCGTACGATTCGGCGACCTCCCTGCCAAATCTCTGCCGGTGTCCTCCCAATACGCTCGTACCTTCGTATCTGGGCGAACATCCGCCGCACGTCATACGGTGTGTGACTATTGGATGCATGGAGTCGTCGGGGGGTTCGCTCACCTCCCGCGAGTGTTCCCTCAGGCGGTCGTTCAGGCACTCGGAAGGGACCAGAGGCCTTGAGGGAGGGCCGCGAACAACCCGTTTTTTCCCCCTCCTCCTCCTACAACCCCCCCCCCCCCCCCGTTTTTCCTTCCCTGCTCCCTCCCCTGAACGTGCTCGAAGGCCGTCGTTTGAACGGAGACGAAATAAATGTCGTTGAGAGTTGAAAGAGTTGTATGCATATGTTTTCGTCCCGAATTTGTGTTTATTCTTTCCGAATGTTTAAGATGAATACATATATGCTTTATTTCTAAATTCAATCCGTGTCTAATTATGACATTGTAAAAAAAAAATCGCGATAGAGAAAACTTACGAGGCATTAACCAAAGCGTATAGGAACTTTGGCATATCCACACGGGCCAGGAGAATAATGATGATGGCAACATGCAGTAGTTATGACACAGCTGCATTACGCACTATATACACGAGAACTCAAATAAAAGTTAAATACAGCTACACATACTAAACACGTGAGTCAACGAATAGTAACGCTTGTGATGACGATGCACAATAGGTAATGTTGCGTGTAACCGTGTTCCAACAAAGTTTTCAACCTTCCTGATGTATTTTTGCGGGGCTTTCGGTGCGCGTCGAAGAGCCATATTTTCTCTTTGTTTAAACTTTAACACGCACTTTTTTAAGGCGAAAGTTTTACCTGTCCCATTGAGCGAAAACTCGAAGTAAATTGGTCATAACACACGATTAC
Source organism: Ixodes ricinus (assembly GCA_037355805.1). Classification (NCBI taxonomy): domain Eukaryota; kingdom Metazoa; phylum Arthropoda; class Arachnida; order Ixodida; family Ixodidae; genus Ixodes; species Ixodes ricinus. The sequence continues at coordinate 89,574 of JAZHYW010010308.1, forward strand.
GCGACACGCGCCGCTGCAATGGGAGGACCCAAGTTGCCCCATTACCTTGGCGTTGTTCTTGCGGTCGTCCTAGAAGTCGACCTAGACCTCTAGGATGACCTCGCTTGTCACATTACGTGAACAACAAGCAACATCGGCGTTGCTCTGCCCGAAAGGTGGACATAAAAAGGCATCATCAAGCGTCATCGGCGTGATGCCATCAAGCGTCATCATACGCCATCAGCGTGATGTCAGCCTTGGCGGAGCGCCGTGTGCAAAAGGTGCGCTGCAGACTTCTTCTTTCTGCCCGTTTTCTGCTTCGTGCTATGGACTGTAAGGCGCGTCTACATCTACGGCCTCGACATCGGCAGCAGCGCCTAGGTCTACAGGGGCTTCCACAAGCAAGCGGGGCCACCCACTCAAATACGCCACAACCTCTTTAAGTGTCCTCCTCTGGGCGTCGTTCTCGACGTCGTCCTAGTTGTTGTCCTTAAGGTCGTCCTACTTGTCTTCCTAGAAGTCGTCCTAGACGTCGTTCTTGACGTCGTCCACGAGGTCGTCCTAGAAGTCGTCTCTAGGCGCTCGTTCTTGACGTCGTCTAAAGACGTCGTCCTCTAGGCGTCTCTCTCGACGTCATCCTAAACGTCGTCCCCTTTAAGGTCGTCCTTAATTTCGTCCTAGAAGCGAGCGTCCGCGACGTCCAGCCTGAGACGTCGCCCACGACTGGCTTCTTCGCCTTGTTATACGTAAACGGTCTTAAGTGTGCTTAGCGTAATTTTTTTTTTTCTGCTGGTTGCGGCGGGAATTTTGCGCCGACCGGATTCTGGGCCGGGGGCCGGGGGTTTGGAGACCCCTCTTCTTCAGGGAATGCGTACTCGTAAAGTCTTGTAGTATGTTGATGGGTTCAGCAAACCGGATTACTAATCCAATGGGCTGTTTGAATCTATAGTTAAGAGTGCAGCAAAATGATTTTCGAACGTTTATTTAAATCGTTGCCTCATGAAATCCGTAATACTCGAAGAAACCAGAAAACAAATACGTTTTTTGCCGTGCGTTAATACTTGCAGGTAGGGAAAATAAAAAATATGTCCCGAGGTAAAGCCTCCTCGCAAAGTGGCGCGATCTCGCATTTCTTCGGCCGAGCCGTGATATTGGCTTCTTGCAACCGATCAAAAACTGTCTGCAACGTCCTCATGTGTTGCGTCCACGTATCCGAGGCGATGAGAATGTCATCGATGTAATGATGAGCCTCCGGAATTCCATGAAGCAACTTTCTCATCAGTCTGGTGAAGGTAGCGGAGGCAGTCTTGAGCCCGAAAGGCATGAACCTGAACTGGAAAAGTCCGCTACTCGACGAGAACGCCGTCTTCTCCTTGGCCGAATCCTCCATCGGGATCTGCCAATATCCCTTCGCTAGATCCAGCTTAGAGAAAAACTTCTTACGGCCCACCTTGGCGAAGGTGACGTCCGCCCTTGGAATCGGCTCTGCGTCTACCTTAAGCACGTCGTTTAATTTTCTGTAATCAACGCAAAACCTGTTAGAACCATCTTTCTTTCTAACAATTACAACCGGCGCATTATACGGTGATGTGCACCGTTCAATAACGCCCAGTCGGAGCATTTCCGCGACCTCCTTTTCGACTGTCTCTTGGACGGAAAATGGCAACGCATGTTGCCTTATTCGCACAGGCTCCTCGGTGGTCAATTTCAGGTCGCACGTGATCAAGTTAGTCTGACCTGGAAGATCTGAAAATATGCTCTTATACTGTTTGATCAACCTCCACACCTCATCTTTCTCTTCATCATCCAGGTCATCGTTGACCGTGACCTCTTTCCAGTCATGTACAGTCACTTCATCAGGCGTTGATGCCTTGTCGGCCTCTCCAGTAAGTGTCGCCTCCCCAAGGTCCTGCGTTGCCGCGCTGCAGCTTGGCTGCCTTCGGTCGACCTCGAACCTCTCTTGGTATCTCTTGAGCATATTCACGTGGAATACCTTCTTGCGTCCTCCAACATCGAGCTCGTAGTCCACTTCGTTCTTTTTGCAGGATACCACAAATGGTCCTTTCCACTGCATTATTAGCTTGTTGTGGTCGCTCGGTAGGAGAATGAGGGCCAAGTCCCCTTCTTTCAGTTGACGGTTGACGCTCTTTTTGTCATAGTACTCCTTGTACTTGATCTTGGCCTCCTCCAAGAAGCGGTGAGCCAACTCACATGTTCTTTGTAGTCTCTCTCTTAGCTCCAGTACGTGACCGTAGGACGTCCTCACGTCGTCTTCAAGAGCCTCGTTGGACCAGATCTCCTTAAGGATGGCCAAAGGTCCCCGAACTCTTCGGCCGTATAGTAGGTCAAATGGTGAAAACTTCAGGCTTGCCTGTGGCACTTCCCTGTAGGCGAACAGTAGTGCCGGTAGGTACCTGTCCCAGTCCTTGGGCCTTTCTTGACACATTCTTCTAATCATCTGTTTGATGGTCCCATTGAATCTTTCCACCAACCCGTTCCCCATCGGATGGTAGGGTGTAGTCATGAGATGCTTCATGGACAGCAGCCGGCTTACCTCTTTCATGAGGTCCGACGTGAAGCAGGAACCTCTATCGCTGAGGACCTCATTTGGGATTCCATACCTGGAAAACATTTCCACCAAGGCCTCTGCCACTTTCTCCGTGCCGATGGTTCTCAATGGGATAGCATCCGGATACCTTGTGGCAACGTCCACCATGGTCAGAATATATCGGTTGCCCGAACTCGCCGTTGGGTTGATCGGGCCGATGATGTCGATCGACACTCTCTTGAATGGTGTCTCGATGGCAGGCATCGTCCCAAGAGGCGCTTTGCCTACTCTGCCTTTTGGCACCGTGCGCTGGCATACATCACAGGAACGCACGTACCTCTTGATGTCACTCTGCATGCCCGGCCAAAAGAACTCTTCAGACGTTAGCGCGAGCGTGTTCTTCATGCCTTGGTGGCCTGACATAATACCATCGTGTGCCATTGCCATAACAGTTGGCCGGAATCTTGCTGGGAGAGCCAGCTGCTCTATACTCCGCCCGGTGGAAAATATACAGCTCCGAAAGAGCAGGTTGTTCTTGATCACCATTTCATACTTCGTACGACACTTGTGTTTCTTTACTACCTTTCCGACCTTGTCGAAACATTTCCTCAAGGACGCATCGTTCCTCTGCTCTGTCGAAAGCTTCTCGACTGTCGTTTCGAGAATCGGAACCTGTGGCACATTCAGTGGAGGATCCGCTTTGTTCCCGCCCTTATTCTTCCTCGACTCTCCCAGTCCCGCGGTACTTGAAGGCGGAATTGTCAATCCCAAGTCCGTGTTTTCCAAGTCGTCCGGAGAAGCTTCCTTGTGGTCCTTCCTCTCTGGTACCTCATCTCTCTTGTCCAGCTGGTGACCACCATCCTGGACAGTAGGTGTCTTCATCTCGTCGCTTCGCTGTTGATCGCATCCCCAGTATGGGTTCGGATCGTTGGGATCTCTCACATGTGGAACGTTGCCGAGCACTAAGTCGTATAAGGGATTCTCAATGCACTTCGCCACGACTTTTCCTGCCAGAAAGGGTGTGTTGATCTCAATTTCCGCTTCAGGTAAGTACTTCACTGTTCGGTCCAGTAGATATACAGGGCTACAGTTTCCAGTGTAGCACCCAACTGGCACCAAGTTCTTTCTTACGACTACTGTATTGCAGCCGGTGTCTCGAAGTACTGTAACTTTTCGCTCGCCAATGCGGCCTTCGACCACAGGCATATTCTCCACCAGAAACTTGGGTGGCCTCCCCACAGCTGCGTTAACCACTGGTATTTTGTCGCCGTTCTTTAACGTGAGGTAGGTTTCGTCTGGTTCGCCTGCCGTTTCGTCGGAGGCTGTCCACAGGCAAGAAGCTTGTGGCTTGTCGCCAGCCCTCGTAGTACATTTGTCGGCCTTGTGTCCCATCCGGCCGCAGTGCCAACATGTCGATGGTTTGTATTGCTGATTGCGACCCTTGCAATTCTCTGCTTTGTGTCCTACCTTATTGCATAAAAAGCATCGGAGGATCCTTCTTGTGTCTTCTCTGAAGGCGTTAGGGACTGTCCTTTGACTGGTTTTCGGGTCTTGTCCCTCTACCTTCGCTTTTAAAGCGCTCGGCTGAGTCTGCGCTTCCAGAAAGACGTCGGCTTTATCAGCCAAATCATCTAGGGTCAAGCAGTCTCTTTCTTTGAGAAAGACCGTCAACTTACTAGCGCAAGTTGTCATGAACTGCTCCATTAGCATTCTGTCCCGGAGCGCCTCGAAAGTCTTCTCGATTCCTGCTACTTCAATCCACCTATCGAAATACCCCGTCAACCTGGCTGCAAACTGTTTTCTTGTTTCCCCGTCTCCGGGCTTCGCCTCACGGAATCTTTCGCGATAACCTTCTTTTGTATACCGGAATCTTTGAAGCAGCGCCAGTTTCATCTTTGTATAGTCCATCGCATCCGCAGGGGTCATGCGACCGACCACCGTCAGGGCTTCTCCTGTGAGACAAAGACTTAAAGTAGTTGCCCACTTGTCCTGTGGCCATCCGAGGCCTGTGGCCGTACGCTCAAACCTCTGCAAATACGCGTCGAGGTCGTCGCGCGTCTCATTATACTGCGGTATCAGTTTGTGTGGACTGGCCCTATGACTAGGTCCAGTCGAACCGCCTTCTCCTGCTTCACCTCGCGCTTCGCGATTTCCTCTTTCCTGGGCCGTGATTCTGAGTTGCAGAACTTCCCGCTCCTTATCCAGTCGGAGGCATTCCGCTTGACATGCGCGTTCTTGCGCCGCAGCTGCGCGTTCTTGCGCCGCGTGCTCTTCTCTTGCCGCCTCCCGTGCCTGCAGCCTTTCCTCTCTTTGAACATTTTTCTCCCTCTCAACCCAGACCTTAAGCTCCTCTCCAGAGTATCCTAGTTCCCTCCCTGCCGCCATCAATTTATCAATCTCTACAACCCCGGACCCAGTCATGGTCGCGAACTCTCTCCTCAGGACCAACGAGATCAGGCCAGTGGATTAATGGAATCCTGGCAGGCTCGCCAAATTGTCATCGTCGGTCGAGAAAAGAGAGAAACGACATCCATGAGAGGATCAAAAGAACACACGATATATTTACAAGAAGGAAGATAGAAACATGTCAGAAGCGAAACAATAGGAAAATAATTAGCAATAAGAAAAGCAAAACACTGAAGGCAGTTAAAGTGACGTCAACACACTCATAGCCCGTTCCCACTACCGTCCTTGCCTTAAGTTCAAGTCTTTCCCCTCGGTGCCTTGCGGAGCGTCGCCGCTTGATGTGATGCTGCAGAAGCCGGTGTCTCGTACTCCCCCTGGAGTTGTTCGGAGCAGGCGTCGCCGACCGTAGCGGCTGGTCCTCCCTCAGAGCTCTGGTCGTCACCGTGCGTCGCGGCCTGACCCTGGCTTTCACCGCTGCTTCTTTCCTCGCGCTCGCCGTTCTCTGGCACGCGCTCGTTCCCTTCGTCGTCTTCTTTTCTTCCACCCGTAATATTCGTCACCAGAACGTGACAGGCATATCCACACGGGCCAGGAGCAATAGTGATGATGGCGCAACATGCGGTAGTTACGACGCAGCTGCATTACGCACTATATACACGAGAACTCAAATAAAAGTTAACACAGCTACACATACTAAACACGTGAGTCAACGAATAGTAACGCTTGTGATGACGATGCACAATAGGTAATGTTGCGTGTAACCGTGTTCTAACAAAGTTTTCAACCTTCCTGATGTATTTTTTGGGGCTTTTAGTGCGCGTCGAAGAGCCATATCTTCGCTTTGTTTTAAACTTTTACACGCATTTTTTTTAAGGCGAAAGTTTTACCTGTCCCATTGAGCGAAAACTCGAAGTAAATGGTCATAACACACGATTACGCGACGCTCTCAATGGGATACCCTAGTTGCCCCATTACCTTGGCGTTGTTCTTGCGGTCGTCCTAGAAGTCGACCTAGACCTCTAGGATGACCTCGCTTGTCACATTACGTGAACAACAAGCAACATCGGCGTTGCTCTGCCCGAAAGGTGGACAGGTAAAAAGGCATCATCAAGCGTCATCGGCGTGATGCCATCAAGCGTCATCATACGCCATCAGCGTGATGTCACCGCCGGAGCGCCGTGTGCAAAAGGTGCGCTTCAGAATTCTTCTTCTGCCCGTTTTCTGCTTCGTGCTATGGACTGTAAGGCGCGTCTACATCTACGGCCTCGACATCGGCAGCAGCGCCTACGTCTACAGGGGCTTCCACAAGCAAACGGGGCCACCCACTCAAATACGCCACAACCTCTTTAAGTGTCCTCCTCTGGGCGTCGTTCTCGACGTCGTCCTAGTTGTTGTCCTTAAGGTCGTCCTACTTGTCGTCCTAGAAGTCGTCCTAGACGTCGTTCTTGACGTCGTCCACGAGGTCGTTCTAGAAGTCGTCCTAGGCGTCGTTCTTGACGTCGTCTAGACGTCGTCCTCTAGGCGTCTCTCTCGACGTCATCCTAAACGTCGTCCTTAAGGTCGTCCTTAATTTCGTCCTAAACGATGTCCGCGACGTCAGCCTAGACGTCGCCCTTGAATGGCTTTCGCCTTGTTATACGTAAACAGTCTTAAGTGTGCTTGCGTAATTTTTTTTTCTGCTGGTTGCAGCGGGAATTTTTCGCCGACCGCATCTGGGCCGGGGGCCGGGGTTTGGAGACCCTCTTCTTCAGGAATGCGTACTCGTAAAGTCTTGTAGTATGTTGATGGGTTCAGCAAACCGGATTACTTATCCAATGGGCTGTTGAATCTATAGTTAAGAGTGCAGCAAAATGATTTTTCGAACGTTTATTTAAATCGCTGCCTCATGAAATTCGTAATACTCGAAGAAACCGAAAACAAATACGTTTTTTGCCGTGCGTTAATACTTGCAGGTAGGAAAATAAAAATATGTCTCGGGTAAAGCCTCCTCGCAAAGTGGCAGTCTGTATATTAAGAGAATTTGATTGATTGGAGTTTTATGGCGCGAGAGCAACTAGGCCAAAATGCGCCAAGTGCATATACTATTGCAGGAAAAGGGTTAAGGAGAAGACAGAACTATAGTAGCTGGTGATGCAATAAAAGTATGAACATGAATCGTGTAAAAGATATGGATATGAATTTCAGGTAAGTATAAAAGTTATAATCAATAAGGAATTATCTGAAAATAAAAAACACACGGTCGAAAAAGGAGGGGCTATAACAGGTGTAGATAGCCTGTTATTTTAAGAAATTCCAAAACTTTACTGAAAGGTACAAGAGGTTCATCTCCTAGCAAAAATTTGGGATGAAATGGAAGATGGGATCTAAGAATAGTGGAAAAACATGCTCGACGTTTTTGATCCAAGTACCTACAGTGCCACAGAATATGTAGGACAGTCAATGTTTTGCCACAATGCTCACAGCACGGGGTATCGTCATTACAAAGTAAATATAGATGCGTTAAACGTGTGTGTCCAATACGCAAGCGGCACATCAAGACTTCGTGGAACCGGTTCCTCTGGTGGGAACTCTCCCATAATCCTAAGCAAGGTTTGATATTATGTAGTTTATTGTCTGTTTCTTGATTCCATTCTAACTGCCAAAGTTCATAAATTGATCTTTTAATAACTGGTTTAAAATCCTCATAGGGTAGGCCAACCGATGCTTTTAGGCCACCATTAACAGAGGCCGCCAATCTATCTGCTGCCTCATTACCTGGAATACCTACATGGCTTGGCACCCAGCATAGTTTTATATCAAGGCCAAGTAGGAGAGCGCGATTCATTTGGACACGCGCTTGTTGTACGAGGCGATTCTTCGTAACGGTAAGAGAACATACAGCCAGTAGAGCACTCTGGGAATCTACAAACAAAACAGCCTTCCTCACACGGTCTTCTAAGATGTGTTCGAGCGCCATGAGCACAGCGTAAAGCTCAGCAGTGAAAATACTTGCAACACTGTCAATACGTCTCGCTCTACTAAAGTGTTCCGAATAAACTGCGGAACCTACGAAAGACAAGCTTTTGGCCCCGTCAGTAAAAAATTGCACATAGTCTTGATATTTCTCTTGTAATGCAAGAAATTCCTTGCGAAGAACCTGATGGTTAACTGACCTTTTATTATATTTTGTGAGCGACCAGTCACATGACAATCTTACTGCCTTCCAAGGGGCAACAGTCTGTGTTTCCTTAATCAAGTTACTTTCAGGAAGCGCCAGCTGCAGGGAGGCAGAAATGCTCTGAAGCCGGAAACTTAATGGGCGTATTATGCTAGGTTTGTTTTCAAAAAGCCGCAAAGACATGGAGGTGTGAATAGAATTATTTGATGGATGCACAGGATCAGATTTCACTTTGTACCCATAGCACAAGCTAAGATACTGTCTGCGCTTCTCTAGTGACATCTGATGTGTATCCACATACAGGCTCAAAACAGGCGATGTCCGAAATGCTCCCGTGGCAAGTCGAAGGCCAAGGTGATGGACCGGATCCAGCATTTTTAAGACAGATTGCCGAGCTGATCCGTACACAATTGCACCATAGTCCAGACGGGAACGGACCAGTGAGTTGTACAATCGGATGAGACATCGCCTATCAGACCCCCAGGATGTGTGTGAAAGCACTTTGAGAATGTTAGACGACCGCAAGCATTTCTGCTTCAGCTCCTTGACGTGAGCCAGAAAGGTAAGTTTCTTGTCGAAAATAACCCCTAAAAATTTGTGCTCGTATTTTACAGGTATTGCAGCGCTATTGAGCTGCAAACAAGGGTCAAGCAACAGACCACGACGTAGTGAAAAGGGCACACACACTGTTTTTTCAGGTGAAAACTTAAAACCATTTTCATCGGCCCATTTGCTCATTTTGTTTATTGAGACTTGAAGCTGGCGCTCGCAACTTGAGAGATTGCAGGACGAAAAGGAAATCTGCACATCATCTACATATAATGAATATGAAACTGATGGAGGTATCACTGCAGCAAGGCTGTTTATCTTCAGCACAAACAAAGTGACACTCAGTACAGCCCCTTGAGGGACGCCATTTTCCTGAGGAAAAACATCCGAAAGTGTGGAACCAAACCTAACCTGAAAAGTTCGGTTAGTCAAAAACTCCCTTATGCAGCGCAACATGCGGCCACGGACACCATGTGTGTATAAGTCCTTTAGAATCCCGTAACGCCAAGTAGTATCATACGCTTTCTCCAGGTCAAAAAATACCGAAACACAGTGCTGTCGATGAACAAATGCTTCACGTATGAAAGTTTCCAGGCGAACAAGATGATCCAATGTTGATCGCCCCATTCTAAACCCACACTGATTGGGATCTAAAATTCCCTCAGTCTCTAAAAAGTGTACTAATCGTCTATTTATTAGTTTTTCATAAGTTTTCCCAAGGCAACTGGTCATTGCAATGGGACGATAACTTGCTGGTAGAGTAGAGTCTTTACCGGGTTTTAAAAGAGGAATTATATGTGCCCGCTTCCAGCACTGAGGAAAGGCAGAAGCCATCCACAAATGATTAAAAAAGGTTAACAAATGGCCTAGAGATTCAGGAGACAAGTGCCGCAACATTTCATAGTGGATTTTGTCAGGACCAGGTGCCGACTGCTTTTTTGACCCAAGGGCCACCTCGAGTTCGCACATTGTGAAAGGCTGGTTGTATACAAGAGTGTCTGATCCTGACATAGCAATTGGCCGCTTTTCTGCTACAGCTTTGAACTTCTTAAATTTTGCCGAATAATTAGATGAGCTAGACACTTCACAAAAATGTTCCGCAAGAACATTTGCCTGGCCCTTCAAGGTTGGCGAAGCCGAGGGAAAAAGAGGCGTCCTAAAAGAGAGGTAGTTACCCCGAATTTTCCTCATTCGGTCCCACACCTCCTTAGTAGTGACAAAACTGTTCACCTTGGAAACATATTTCATCCATGAGCTTTTCTTAGCTCGTTTCCTTGTCCAACGAGCCTTTGCTTTACATTTTTTAAACTCTATCTTGTTCCAGACCGTTGGGTAGCGGCAGAAAGTGCCCCAGGCCCTGTTCTGATATTTAAGCGTAACAGTACAGTCTTTGGTCCACCAAGGCTTGCAGCGCTTAGGAAGATTTTCAGATGTTTGTGGAATGGAGGCAGATGCAGCATTTATGATACGGTCAGTAACGTACAAGGTGGCATTTTCCGGGGTCATAGCTAAAAGTTCAGTTGGGTCAAGCACTGCTTCCAATGCAAAAAGAGCCCAGTCAGCTTTGTCTAATTTCCACCTGGGGATACGTGTTGAAAGTGAAGGAGGTGCTACAGTACTTTCTAAAATAACAGGAAAATGGTCGCTCCCAAAAGGGTTATCTAAAACCTTCCAAGAAAAACAGGGAAGTAAAGTTGGGGATGAAAGAGACAAATCGATGGAAGTGAAAGTATTATGAGGTGCACTAAAAAATGTAGGATCTTGTCCATTTAAAAGGCAAAGGCCGGATGACAATAAAAATCTTTCAATGACACCACCACGGGAGTCTTGGCGAGCACTACCCCACATGGGGTGGTGGGCGTTAAAATCCCCCAAGATTAAAAAAGGTTGCGGAAGTTGCGCTACAAGTCCATGCAGGTCATGTAAATGCAGTGGAATATTTGGTGGCAAATAGAGTGAAACAAGCGTAATAAGGCGGTCAAGAAGAATACGCACTGCCACTGCTTCTAGAGAGGTTGTGAGAGGGACAGAAGCACAGGCAATACCACTCTGCACAACCACAGCTACTCCACCAGAGGAGTTGCTATGGGATGCACGGTCCTTTCTAAAAACCTGATGACGACGTAGAACATTTGTCTGTGTGTCCTTGAGATGAGTCTCCTGTAGGCATATAGCGACAGGTCGAAGCTCATCAAGAAAAAAATTTATGTCATCAATATTAGGGAAAAGACCACGGCAATTCCACTGCATGATACTATAGTTCTTTGCCATTTAGAGACGAAAAAATATATATAAAAGTGACCTAAAAGGGAGGTCCGTTAAGGTTTAAAATCTATTTTTACACGTGGGGTGCTCTGCTTTTTAGGAGGATCTTTCTGTTTCCAAGTGGGGTCACTGGCGACAGAAAGAGAGGACTCCGATCCTGAGAGGGGAGCATCCTCCTCGGACCTGGGCCCACTTACGTCCATGGGCTCGTCTGTTGCCGCCGGCGGTTGACCCCTAGAGGTCGACTGCTTCGGCGGCTCCCCGGGCTTCCTCTGGGAAGCAGAGGTGCGAGGGGGTAGGCCTCGGCCCTTAGGGGCCGAAGTGCCAGGTGGAGCAGGGGGTGTCAGCCCCTGCTCTGAGGTGGATGCTGAGGAGGCAGCATCCACCTTGCGATTCGAAAGCGGTGTCACTGGCACCGCTCCCGAGGGCGCAGGAGACCTCGACGGGAGGCGCAGATCGTCCGCAGACGTCTGTGTTCCAGTCGAAACCACTGGCCGTACCGGTCCCCTATGTACGGCCTGGGCATAGGTGCCTTTGGAGACAAAGGCGAAACGCTTTTTGGCATCAATGTAGGAAATGTTTTCTTTAACCTTCAAGGTGAGAATTTCTTTTTCTTGCTTCCATAACGGGCAAGATCGGGAGTACGCTGGATGTTTTCCATTACAGTTAGTGCACTGAGCTTCGTTTTCACACACATCAGCGACGTGCTCCTTACTGGAGCATTTGGCGCAGGTCTCGCTACCCCGACAGCTACGCGACCCATGGCCGAACCTTTGGCACTTAAAGCAGCGCTGAGGGTTCGGCACATAAGGCCGGACACGGCACTGAAGGTAGCCTGCCTTTACATTAGTGGGTAGAGTCGTGGAGTCGAAAGTGAGAATAACATGCCTTGTTTTGCGTTCTACGCCGTCGCGACGGATGGTGATGCGTCGTGCTGAAACAACTCCCTGTCCAGAGAGACCCTCAACTAGCTCTGTATCTGTCAAGTCGAGCAAGTCATCTTCGGAGATGACCCCTTGGATGGTGTTTAACTTTCGATGAGGGGTCACACTGACCTTGTAGTCTGAGACGGAGTTCAGGGCTAACAGTGAGTCACTTTGTTTTTTTGTATTTACCTCCACAAGGAGGTCGCCTGATGCCATCTTTTTGGCGCTAAAGTTCGCACCGATAACACCTTCAAGCACTTTGGACACTAAAAATGGAGAAAGTTTAGCCAGTGGCTTTTCGTCCTCAGAGTGCAGAACAAGAAACTTTGGAAATTTGAAAAGATCAGGGGTCTTGGTGGAAATGTCAAGGACTTCGGTGCGGGTCCTTTTCAGGGCCCGATCAGTTGGTTTAGTTTTGGAACCCATAAAGATGGGAAGGAATTTCAGTGCCCGGGTGCACCGCCCACCACGGAGCCCAACGAGGGGGTAGGTAATGTGCCATAGCAAGAAAGGCTTGGCTGGCACAATTACTCTACCAGTGCTGCCCGGGCACTATAACCGAGTGTGGATGCAGGGACAGGACCTGTTTCCACTCAAGGTTAGCCCTTGCCGCCTAAGAAGGTGAAAAAGGAAGGAAGAGAGTGTAGAAGAAAAGAGAAAGAGGTGGGAGGAAAAGTGAAAGAAGGAAGAAGAGGGTAGAAGAGGCGACTGACTGAATCATCCTGGTCGGGCCAAGCCAGGACACCCGTCTACGAGAAGCAGGGGCCGAAGCGGTGTATTGCCTCGCCCGGGGGGCCCCGAAGGGTCCAAACATACCCCGGGCTCAGCTCAACCACCAGGGTCCCCTTTTCCCCGGACACGGGTACGCCACGCACAGCCAGACGTGGGTGGGCGAACCCACATGGCTCGGGGTTCGTAGTGACGCCACTCACCAAGCACCTACTATGAAGTAGGTGCCCCCTGCGTGCGGGTATGGTGGCCCACGTGGCTGGGGTCCGTGGTGACGCTACTCACCAAGCACCTAGCACCTAAGGTGCAGGCGCCCCTGCGGGGCTCGGGGTCCGTGGAGACGCCACTCTCCAAACACCTGCTTTCACAGGTGCCTCCTGTGGGATTTTAAGAGAATGACTGATTTTATAAGAATGCAAACAATATACAAACTTGATCATGCTGACACACCAGGGAGCGCAGAAAGCGCCCAGCACAACGCACGCTCCGTATGTCATTTATGCTGTATGTTCGATTTTGCTTATTAATGGGATAGCTTTAGTGCCCTGTTTGTCTATGCTGGAACGAAAACTTAATGATGTAGAGAAATGTATCGGGCACTGATTGGCTATTATCTCGGGTCACGTGACATGACGTTTTAATGTAGTTTTTCCTTATGCAGTTCGAGCTATGCTCGTAAAATGATGCAGTTGGCGGTGACGTCAAAATGCTGTACACAATGCACTTTGTCGATGCAGTTAACTGAGTGGTCGAGACACACCCGGAGATCGTCCTGCATCGTAAAAGATGGCGACCTTAACACATGCATCTCTACAGTTGGGTTCTACCCGCGGATCGAGTTTTTAGAGATCACCGGGATGCTTTTGATACGAGCGGTTCGAGGTTTATGGGCGAATAGCCGGTTGACCAAAGGGTGACTCGCTGGCTGTGCGACCAGCTTCGCGGAAAGCTCCAGCGGCGTCGCAAAGGGCCCCGTGCTGCCGGTCGAACAACAAGTCCTCGCAGTTCGTTCATACTTAAGGTAGAGAGAGAGGTATATGTTTACTTTATTTCGAAGCCACTGCTTCAGGTAAGGCCAGCTGAATCCAGAATAACCTGCAAATACAGAAAATATCATACACACCGTGGGACTAACAACTGATTTTCTTTTTCCTCCTCTTCTACTACGAACCCCACTTGAGGTAAATATCTCTTTTTTTTTGCTTCCCTACTTCACCAAAAATTTAACGCCCGAAAAAAACTCTTTTTCTCGTGCATGAACGAGATAGTTGCACTAATACTGTCAAACAAAGTCAAAAAAGTCAAATTTGTCATTAGTTGTTTATACTGCAGGAGGTTAGTATGCCTGAACATGGCGGCATTGTTACTCACTGTAGATAAGCACTCGGCCAGTGCAGTACGACTGCTAGCCTGGCAGTTTTTAACGTGCACCACGCAGTAGTGATACACGGCCGAGCAGCTCACGCTATATTCAAATCTCGTGCAGCCGTTGCCCTTGATGCACACGCGAAGTGACCTGATCTGCTTGCACCACCTGGGAGAAGACGGGTTTAAGGAATGTTGACTCCGCGGAAAAGTGCTGAGTGTCTTGCATTCATCATGCTTTTTTTTTATATTAACCGCTGCGCGAAATGCTAACACACTCCTTTGAGAATCAGCGTGGCGACAACATCAACTTCGGAATATTTTTTGTATTACTAATATATTTTATTGTTTTTTTCCTCATTTATTTTTATTTATTAATTTATTTTGTCTTTTTGTTTATTATATTATTTTATAATTTTTGTTCAAAACGTGCTGCTCTCGCCGGAACGTTTTCATGCAAATAAAACAATTTACTTTTCCAGAACAGATGTACTACGCAGCTCAGTGGCTATAGCGTCCGACTGCCGCCTTACCAACCCAGATTCCACCCCCGCTGGGGAGACCTGCTTATCTTGATAAAACATGGGCCCTTTGGAAGCGTTATACGCAACCCTAACGTCTTGTAGCGTGCCATGACGTCGCCCACATCGGTCGTTCGTGAAGCTCGTATCTGGCGTTTGTTTCTGAACCTCGTTCATGACGTTCGTTTGTAACGACGTTCTCATGGAAAACAACTCGTAAAGCCTAATCTGTGCTTAAAAAATAAACCTTAACGTGCGCGTGTATGGAACGTCAAGCAGTCCGCAGCAAAAATCAGAGTCCGACTTAGCAGCTCTGTCGGCTATACGTTATATTTACTGACGAACTAAGGAACGCAGGGCGCGGGATGTCCAGAGCATCGTATTATCTCTCCGGAGCCAATTATATCGAGACATAAGACGATAAGGACTTAGAAGAATAAACCACGAACACTCTCATAAATAGGGGGCGTAGGGGGTACACCCCTTGTCCCATATGTAACACCCCAAAACAACAATTCGACGTTCAACCTACCGACGACGATACCAACTTTCACGAGCAGCTTGATATTCGAGCGATACAACTTGTTAAAATAGCTAATGTACGCTTTAAAGGCTACAGTAATTCAATCAATATTTTTTTTTGGCCCTGCTGCGAAACCTCAGTGCCTTTTTTTCTTCTAGACTTTGATACGCACATTAGCGATTTAATACGTTATATTCAACAGCTATCCAGCCGCTCGTTAAAGTTGGTATCGACAGCTCGAGGTCAGTGGACTGACCGACGAAATGTAGTTGTGGGATGTTACATATGGGACAAGGGGTGTGCCCCCTACACCCCCTATTTCTGAGATTGAAGCAATAAGTGGGAACGTAGTAAGTCATGCCCTGCAGTTCTTAATGAAGCTTTCAGTGACAGTGAGTGTGTTAGACAGGACTGCACAATCAATTTCACTTTTTTTCTACGGGTATAACGCTCTAGACATGATGTGCGGTGCGAGAGCTACGCACAAAATCTTAGTGGTGCGTCACGTGTAGTAGTTTATCGCAAAGCAGTCTTGGCTACCTAACAGGCAGGGCCATTTCATGCGAGGACTCCAATAAGGCTAACAAAACCAAAAACAAAACAAAAAAACATCAGTGTCCCGGAAAATAGGCCATCGACTTCACGAAATCCAAAGGACGCTTGGCGCCGTTCCACTGGACTGCTAAAACCCCTTCTCGTCCATCTTCACTGGGCTTTCGGGACCCCGGATTTGTTCGATCCCCCTCGAGCCCCTGCCCCAATTTCGTTGACCTCCATCCCTTGTGCACTTTTGGGAAACACTGAAAAGCTTTAGGAATTTCCATGCACGCATTTTTTTATTTATTTTATGTTTTTTTTTAGTCGCCTTAAGTCGAGTTAGCAGAGTTTGGAACTTTTGTTGTTGTGCACTACGAAAGTTTAGCATAACATAGGTCCTTAGTCATGAGCTAAACTAAATAAGCTGAACCAATATTCTTATCGGTGACTTTTGCTTAATCGCTTCTCGGAGAAAAGAGAGAAAAGGGATAGGGGGAGGGAGGAAAAGAATTTCCGAAATCGACTGAAAAATGTGCGTTTTGGAAATTTTATTATCTTTAACTTCCCAGGACATGTACTTCGCGCCAAAATAGAACTACGTGAAAGCATAGAGGTGTTAACAAAATAAAAAGGTTGTTAGGTAATTTAAAATCCTCTGCCTTACGTTATATAAAGCAGGCAACGAAAGAGGGGTCAAACTTTCGTATATTTTGTCTAGATTCTAGCTCCAGCTCACATGTTAACCGAATGCACTTCGGGTTCATTCGATGGAAGTCTTACAGCGTTCTAAATGTAGATATAACTCTAGTGGTCTAATATTTTATTAATTATGCGACACTTTATGAAGTATGCGTCACACAGGTGAGTGACGCTAAAATAGGCAATACGCACGAGCGCCTTTAGGATGTCCTTCTGAACGTGGAACTTGAGGCTCCCAAATGCCTAGCCAG
The DNA here is from genome assembly GCA_037355805.1 of Ixodes ricinus. Classification (NCBI taxonomy): domain Eukaryota; kingdom Metazoa; phylum Arthropoda; class Arachnida; order Ixodida; family Ixodidae; genus Ixodes; species Ixodes ricinus. Next base: position 106,029 of record JAZHYW010010308.1, read on the forward strand.
TTCACGAATAAACCCGTTGACCGCGTGTCACACCTAGACTTCCATAACTCTACATACACGCTTGCATTCGGCAATTCATAGTATGTTGTCCCACCTTTTGCCTCATGCCACCGATGCGTGCACGAATGCGCAGCATGCTCCAGCAAAATGTTTTGTCACGGCTGCATTGCGGCATTATCACCCTACAACGTTGAAATCTTGCTGGTTGTCGTAACCAGCAACAAAGTTGTAAAGAGCGTAAAGTTCTTTTTTTTCACAAAGAATATTTGATTATACTTGAACAAAATCTGAATATGGCAAGTACCATACTTTGTTTCACCTTAAGCCCAAACGCAGCCGAAACTACGAGCCGTTAATGCCATTCAAGAAGCGTCAATGCCAAAATAACGGCGGTCGCAAATTTTCCTTTTTTTCGCACGTGACTACTCAAGCTCAATTTATTATCATCTTTATCCGCAAAACTAATCAAGTTCAATTTATAATAAACTTGACTTTTTATTTTGTCATTCATACCCTTCTTTGTATTTGTGGTAGTCTTTACTTACTCTATGACTTGCGTAATAAAATAAAGTACAGTAGGCTCACAAGCGTTCATTTTGTACGTGCATTTGAGAAGAGGGTGTAAGCCTGTTCTGCAGAATTTTGGCACGCTAAAAATTGCGCGCTTTTTCTCAGTCTGCCAGAGATATGGCAGTAACCAAAAAACACTTCGAGCGAAAAGAGCAATAGGAATACAATGTCTTCAGAGTATGCAGCACGTAGGTGGCTGTGCTGTGGAATGTTTTTTCAAGGGAAAAAAAGAATGATTATAATGCAATTAAATGCAAAGGTGCAAGCGACCTGGACTAGAATGATGAAAATAATCCTGGGGAAGGGGAACAAGAGAGGCAAAGGACAAACACAAATATCCAAAGACAGCTAGGTGACTGGTGAGCGAACGGAAAAATGCGCCTTCGTCCGGGTATCGAACCCGGGATTTTTCCATTTCCAGTGGAGCACTCGACCAACTGAGCTAACCAGGGTTAGACGTCAGTAGAGCAAACAGGTTTTATCAACCACCACCAGTCTAGCACACAACAAGGTTGAAAGGCTTGCATTTTTAAGGTTATAATTATAATGCAATTAAATAAAAAGGTGCAAACGAGCTGGACAAGAATGATGAAAATAATCCTTGGAGAAGGGGAACAAGAGGGACAAAGGACAAACACAAATCTCCAAAGACAGCTAGGTGACTGGTGCGCGACCGGAAAAATCAAACTGGTCCAGGTATCGAACCCGGTAGCTCTCCATTTACAGTGGAGCGCTCTACCAACTGAGCTAACCAGGGGTTAGACGTCAGTAGGGCAAACAGGTTTTATCAGTCGCCACCAGTCGAACACCAACAAGGATGAAAGGCTTGCATTTTTAACGTTATGATTATAATGCAATTAAATGCAAAGGTGCAAACGAGCTGGACAAGAATGACAAAAATGATCCATGGAAAAGGAAAACAAGAGGGTACAAAGGACAAACACAATTTTCCAAAGACAACTAGGTGACTGGTGCGTGACCGAAAAAATCCGCCTGGTCCGGGTATCGAACCCGGACCTCTCCATTTCCAGTGAAGCGCTCTACTAAATGAGTTAAACAGGAATTAGACGTCAGTAGAGAAAACAGGATTTATCAGCCGCCACCAGTCTAACACCAACAAGGGTGAAAGGCTTGCAATTTTAAAGTCATGATTATAATGCAATTAAATGCAAAGGTGCAAACGAGCTGGAAAAGAATGACGAAAATGATCCCTGGAGAAGGAGAACAAGAGGGACAAAGGACAAACACAAATCTCCAAAGACAGCTAGGTGACTGGTGCGCAACCGAAAAAATCCGCCTGGTCCGGGTATCGAACCCGATACCTCTCCATTTACAATGGAGCGCTCTTCCAACTGAGCTAACCAGGGGTTAGACGTCAGTAGAGCAAACAGGTTTTATCAGCCGCCACCAGTCTAACACCAACAAAGGTAAAGGGCTTGCATTTTTAAGGTTATGATTATAATGCAATTAAATGCAAAGGTGAAAGCGAGCTGGACAAGAAGGACGAAAATAATCCCTGGAGAAGGGGAACAAGAGGGACAAAGGACAAACACAAATCTCCAAAGACAGCTAGGTGACTGGTGCGCGACGGAAAAATCCGCCTGGTCCGGGTATCAAACCCGGTACCTCTCCATTTACAGTGGAGCGCTCTACCAACTGAGCTAACCAGGGGTTAGACGTCAGTAGAGCAAACAGGTTTTATCAGCCGCCGGCCAGTCTAACACCAACAAGAATGTAAGGCTTGCATTTTTAAGGTTATGATTATAATGCAATTAAATGCAAATGTGCAAGCGAGCTGGACAAGAATGACGAAAATAATCCCTGGAGAAAGGGAACAAGAGGGACAAAGGACAAACACAAAACTCAAAAGACAGCTAGATGACTGGTGCGGGACCGAGAAAATCTGCCTGCTCTGGGTATCGAACCCGGGACCTCTCCATTATTAGTGGAGCGCTCTACCAACTGAGCTAACCAGGGGTTAGACGTCAGTAGAGCAAACATGCTTTATCAGCCGCCGCCAGTCTAACACCGACAAGGGTGAAGAGGCTTGCATTTTTAAGGTTATGATTATAATGCAATTGATCGCAAAGGTGCAAGCTAGGTGGACAAGAATGACGAAAATAATCCAAGGAGAAGGGGAACAAGAGGGGCAAAAGACAAACATAAATCTCCAAATCCTTTTCCCAGGGATTATTTTTGTCATTCTTGTCCTGCTCGCTTGCACCTTTGCATTTAATTGAAGTACAATCATAACTTTAAAAATGTAAGCCTTTCACGTCTTGTTGGTGTTAGACTGATGGCGGCTAATAAAAATGTTTGCCCTACTGAAGTCTATCCCCCGGTTAGCTCAATTGCTAGAGCGCTCCACTGAAAATGAAGAGGTCCCGCGTTCGATATCCGGACCAGACGGATTTCTTCGGTCGCGCACCAGTCACGTGGCTGTCTTTGGAGATCTGTGTTTGTCCTTTGTCCGTGTTGTTCCCCTTCTCCAGGAATTATTTTCGTCGGAAAAAAGCACTTGCGAAAGTAGCCTCGGAATGTCCTTCCTTAATCATAGTAAAGCTGGACTTCTAAACTAAATCACTTAATACGCAACTTTTATTAAATCACGAGCCTGGTTACATTTTCACTTTTTCCCAATATTAACATATTGATGACGGACAACTTCAGTATACAGCTGACGGTCGTATGGAAGTTCTACGTCTACGTCTTCAAATTCAGAAAATCGTGCCATCGACACGTCTGTAGGCTCATGCTCGTATATATTTAAGTTGATCCGCCTTACAATTTAGGAAGACTTCACTCTCACGAAAATACTAAAGAAAGATAAGGCATGCAGGTAAAGCATATTAACTTTTTCCCTGACTGAAGGAAAAGCTACCTCGAGAGCTCCCACTGATATACTGCACCATATTCAGGTTCTAAATTGCATAAAATATTTCGCGATTCCTCCAGCAGAAAAAAAGAAAAAAGAAAGAAGAAAGTGCGGTAGAAAAACCAGAAAAATTTACACAAACGTTTCTGAGCGTAAAAAGCAAATAAACTATATAAATAAATGAAACGTCAAAATTCGGCAGGAAAAGCAAACATAACAGACTCGGAAAAGCTCATTCCTTTTCTAAAGAGCCGCTTGGACGAAGAAAAGTGGGTTTCGCTTTTCGTGCAAGAAGGCGCGAACCAGATCATAAGAAAGCCTGAAAGAAAATCAAGAAACGGAAAGTTTGACTCGTGACAGTAGCGCTGTTGCCGGGTGGGTCGTTGCGTAAGCTTCTCCGACTGTGATACAGATATTGCTCTATTTTTTCGCGATGGGTGTGGTAAAGGGGCCGCCAGAAAAATTTCCTAGCAAACATAGCTGACTCCCTTCTCGTTTCTTGTATGGCTTTTCTAGTTTTTACAGTTCGGAGGTTTCAGATATCGATAAATGGAATTCATAACTATTAATCTAATTTAACCATTAGGCAAAAAACGCGCTTGCCGTTATCTTTTTTTTTTTTGCTTTGCGTGATTTTGGAGATTCTGTGTGTGTAGGCGGTGATTCAAAAGCGGAGACAAAGGTATAATTATTGACGAAGCCGCAGCCCGGTCACAGGGCAACGTATACATTTGATACAAATATGTTACATCCTAACGCAAATCCTAAGCCTCAAGCATAATGGGCTCACGAAAGCTCTCAGAAAAAGCAGCACATTGACAATAGTGTAACCAAAGAGCACTTTTGAATTATGTTAAAGTAGCATATATTTATAAAAAAGATGGCAAAGCACTTACTTTAAAAATAATAAAAATATGTAATATATGAGACCAGTACTAAATATAATAAATATAACTTTGAATGCAACTAAGATTTCCCAATTATCGGCGGTTTAAGAATATTATTATATTTTACAATTAATCACAAACAAAATATTTCAAATATGGTGTTCACTCAATACTTGCATTTAATGTTATATGCAATACCAAGACTACACAAGAGTTAAAAGGTTATAAACCCGCTCTTGTAGAAGTACCCAGAGTCATATTTGAAGCTAAGCAAAACTTTATAAGTCTGCGTTGTTTATGATTTGGGTATTATTGGTAATTTCAAAATTTAATATTCCTAGCCGTAATTGGTTCCTACATCTCTCACCTGTCGCAATGGGTGTCGAAGTGCATGCGTGACTTAGGTCGTCTGCTCGTATATTAGTCTGATTTTATGAACTGATAGCACTAGGTTTACGTAGTACACCTTGACCTATTATATTTCATAATACAGTGGTTGTACTTAATAATATTGATTATTTTTTCTAAATTACGTTTAAACATTTGTACTAGAATATTTCGAGAATCGTTGTTTTAATACACTTCAAAGTTGTTTTCTTGCCTTGCCCCAATTCAAGATGCCGTAACTTATTATTTGAGTAAAATAACGAATGCAATACATCTTTCAGAAACATATATTATCGAACGTACTAGCAACATGTACAGAACTCATTACGCGCAAGAAATGGCTTTATACTTTTTAAGGCTCGCTCACACACTTGCGCTTGACTCGTACCGATTGATACAAGAGACCGGTTTTTAAGCTGTCTTAAGAGGCTTAAAAACCGGTCTTGTCTAGGTCGGTTGGAATGAAACGAGAGCACCTGAACTCGCCTTTACAACTGATGACTTGAGCCCCTAATCACCAAGCAATCTTCTCTTTAGGGAGACATTTCTAGGGTGTAATATGGCACTTGATTATCCCTATGACTAGACACGGATATAAGCATGTACTTTTGGAAATTTTTAACGTTGAACCAAATATTTCTCTCTTGAGTGCGCTGTTCATCTGAAACAATCAAACCTGTAATTTTGCAGAGAAAATGTTTATATGTTTTTGATACTGGTTATTGCATTTATGTTTTCTTTTTGCCACGTACCTTTATTGTAGTTTCTATTTGTGTACATAATATTCGTTGACATTTTCGTCTAAATGTTGTTGACAAGAAATGAACCTTTCAATATAACGTTGCGCCCAACGATTTCTCCTTGAAGCACGCCTACTCTACAGTCAACAATTTTCCACTTTCGACACTGCATTTCAGAGTTATCGAATTGTTTGCTATAATATTTGGTTTCTGGCACCAATTTACAAATCACGCTAACGTCGGTTCTTTCGCAACACCGCTGCGTACGCTGCATGACCTGCATACGTGATCAACATAATATCCTCACTACGTATTCGCCTCAAATCAAGAGCTATAAAAACATCATATATGATGTTTCTGTGTTTCGATCATCAAACTGTAGCTATCTCTTGCAATAGTGGATGCTAGAAAAGAACAAAGAGTATAACCGAAACTTGTTTCGAAGGCAGCGTTTCTTGAAACACATTAGGGAGCTTTCGTAGATCGTTTCCGCTGTCCCGCAACGCTCTCCACAACCAGTTACGCTAGCCGGAACTCTACAGTCAAGGCCATCGGCGCGCCGGCGCAGTAGCGGCTGCTTCGTTGCGGAGGGCTTAGCGGAGGGGGAAACGCGGTCTACGAAAACTCCCTATTATATCATCTTTACGTGAAGGATATCCGATGACAGACGTCCGGATAACGTGATCCTTACCAAGAGTTCCACGACAGAGAAACTTAAACCTCATTGTATTATCCTAGGTATTACAAAAGCGAGATTCTGAACATCCAGACTCCATGTTATTTTATTTCTCAAAAAAGAGGGGGGGGGGGAGGGTGATTTTGTATTGTGCTGCTTTGCTTCGATGTTATAAGAATATACCTTCATCTCCATCAGCGTATCTGCTCTGCTCAAAAATAAAACATTCGGCGATACTAAACAAGCTTCAATGTAAAAGAAAATCATGTTATAAACTAATAATATATTTATCGTGTTATCACCCACATAAACGTGTATTTCAATGTCTTTTCACCACATACGTCTTATGATTCTTTTGAAAACTATGTCTATACTAACGTTAACTTCAAGATTTGATTTACTCGTCATAACCCATTGTTTGACTATATGTGTTGTAAAATTTGTATAATCACACACGTGCTTCATATCGAAACTCTGGTCCTATGGAAGCACATCATATTAAAGCACTATTATTAGTAATATTGTTAATAATATTATATATTATTATTAATATTATTAATAATATTTTTAATATTACTTTTATTGTTATTAATACTAATGCTAACTGACCTTGACCCGCATGCATATTGACCTTGCCTGCTCGTCCGTCTCCGACCGAGTTATGACCAAATTTCGTACTGCATCATTTTTACTCTGTTTATGTGTGTTTGTAGGCCTCTTCAGGCTGCACTCACTCTAGCAGCAACTACTTCAACTTCTCCACTGCACTCTGGCGAAACATGGTAATCTACGTGCGTGTGTGCGTGCGTGTTTTGTGTGTGTTCGTGCGTGCTACGTGCTACAGTTTACTCTGATACCTTTGAATGCTGGATCTGGTCCTACAAATCCTCTGGCTTGGATTAATCCGAAAACTGAACTTGCTGCATCTACGCTCGCCACTAAAGATTTATTATTATAATTATTAATATTATTATAATAATATTATTATTAATATCGAACAAAGATCTCTTTCTAATTTAGCTGTCATTTACCTATTTGACTGTATGTTTAGACAAAACCTGATGGACCAATGCGAGCCGCTTGCATGAAGGCTTGCATGAATCAAAATAGCCTTCCAAATATACCTTATACAGTAAAACAAAGTTGACATGTCATACTCTAAAAATAGTTGCGAACTTAAGTATGTTTTTAAACATGAGAAAGATACATAGAAAGGGGGACGGACCGTCCCCCTTTCTATGTATCTTGATCGTGTTTAATTACTGCTATCAACACGCTCGTTTTGTACTTACTTCATTATGATTCTTCCTAAGACATGCTTTACGTCTTCAATACTGGGTTCTTTTCAAGTCATCCTACAGTGCACTTCGATTTGTGTGTAATTTTGAGTAATATGCAGAACTTCTGAATAACATATGTCTTAGTGCCTAAGTGCCTTGAGCTTAACAAAACATTGACAACGTTTTTTTCTTCTTTTTCATTGCACAGAGAATCACACAGTTGAAGTCATCGACAGCTTACGAAGAGAAAGGTGTGCCATTACGCTTTTTTCTTCGTAATTCGTTCTTTGGCCTTCTTATCGGCTAATGCCACAATGTCATTGGCTGTACAGTGAATATAAGATGCTCGTAACGCGCCACGACAAGCCTTCCTGAAGCTATCGGTGACTATTACTATGGTCCCTGGAACTCGTCTCCGACCGGTGGTCCCTCGATTTCCAGCTGATGACGTCGTATAATTGTCACGCTGTCGCGGAACCCCGATCCTGCCGGTGTCCCAGCAAGCGGTGGTAAATGCGGCGGACGCCTGTTCTGATGCGGGTCGCTTTCCAGCTCCACATACCACGGAAGCTTCGGAAGCCAGGAGTTGGAACGCTGTGACGACAGCGGCATCTACATTTGGTCGTGGTTTTCGCCGGAACTTCTACGACCAACCACCAGGATCGCGACATCCGACAGGATGACAATCGGGCTTTCGTGACGTCATTTGTTGCCACTTCGGGACCACTTTTTGATGCACTGGCGGCGTAGGACGCTAATCACACAATTCCGGAGACAGGGTCCAGAAACTGCACTATGCGGAGTGCAAGTTCGTCTGCTTCTTTTTGCAGGGGTTGTGGTGACGTCACATCGCCGAGGTGTGATTGGTTCCGTATGAAGGATAGTGGGTAGACCTCAAGGCAGCTTGCTTTGAGGTCTACCCACCATCCTCGAACCAGAGCCAATAAGAGCTCGGCGTTCTGCGATCATTACAACTCCTGCAAAAGAAGCAGACAAACTTGCGCTCTGCATTACTATGGCGCCTGGAGCGCGTCTCGGCTGCTGTGTTTAGTGTCCTACCCAGCCCGTACATCAAAAAGTGGTCCCGAAGTAGCAACAAATGACATCACGAAAGCCCGATTGTCATCCTGTCGGATGTCGCGATCCTGGCAGTCGGTCGTAGAAGTTCCGGCAAACAAAAAAGCATGAGCAAGCGTAAGTGTCACTGTCGTTACAGCGTTCCAACTCCTGGCTGCCAAAGGTTCTGTGAAATGTGAATATGTAAAGCGACCTCCAGCAGAACAAGCGTCTGCCCGATCCATCACCGCTGCTGGCACACCGCAAGGATCTCCGGCCGGCGGCAGCGCGACATTTCTATGACGTCATCGGGCGGAAATCGAGGGACCACGTTTTTTTTTCTGATACCGAACTTTGAACTAGTTGCTAGTTGAAATAACTGTACTGTTTGTCTTCGTCCCTGCATGTTTTCTTCGTTCGTGTTTGTCAAATCACTTCTTTTTTGACGCGATAAGCACACCACTTGGAGGCGCTCTCCGGGCACCATAGCAATTACGGACGAGATGTTTCGGTTGCACCATCTTAGATATTCCGTTCATGACGTCACGACCAGATTTTTTCTTGCCGTGACGTCATGACCACCTTGACTACTTATCATCAGTTGCGAACTGCAAGTTCGGTGGTATGTGTGAAATACAAATAGAAGGTCGGGGTCATGCAATTTTTAAGGCAGAAGTTGTCACATTTCACGCTCAAAAAGTGCGCTAATTTCCGTCGATGAAAAAAATGAAAGCCGTTTACAACTCCCTGTAACGCCGAATTAGAGCGCAGCTCTTCTTGAGGAGGGGAAGGAACGGAGGGGGGGGTCATGTGACCAGGGGGTCACGTGACCTCGAGGGGGTAGGGCGGAGAAACGTTGCGCTAAATTTAGCGGGGAAACTTTTCCGCTAGATTTAGCGGGGAAAATGTTTCGCTAGATTTAGCGGGAAAAATTTCCCGCTAGAATTAGCTGGAAAAATTCCCCGCCAGATTTAGCGGGGAAATTTATCCATCATGCACCGCGCGGTTACGCCAACGGCGACGGCGACGCCGCCTGCTGAAACGGGTGCCTAAGAGCGGCGCTCTAAAACAAATTATGATAAAGTCAGAGTAAGCATCTGGCCAATCGCGAAATGCAATCGCAGCCACTCTTTCTGCCGCGCATGTTGCTAACAGCACAAACATGCAGTTGCCGAATTTTCCAGCTTATTTTAAGTGAAAGGTTGTATATACAAGTGTGATGAAGAGTGGTTTTTGCGGCAGCAGCCCCCCAGCCCCACCCGGTAGTATTTCGTGCTGATCGATATCTTCAAAGCATTGTCGACCAATGCACTTTATCATCGGCAGATATGTCAACACGTGTTAGAAGTACAATTACCTAGTCAGGAGGTCCCAGTAACATCTGTATGTAGTTGCTTGGCCTAATGCGTCAGCAGCATACCATTGCCGTGCCACAAACGCAAATTATCACCTTCCCGGTGATGACTCGGCCCTCACTTTTTATTGCGAAGTTAAAACGGCGTGCTTCCTCTGTTGGTTTTCTTTTTTTTTTTTTGGGGGGGGGAGGGGAAGGGGGTCGTAATTATAAACCTAAAACTTGTCTATTGTGATTTGATTCTCAAGAATCAAGAAGTTGTCAGAGTCGGCTTGGCAAAGGCGCAGCAATTCCGTTCCTCAATCTTTGCGGCACTGTTGTTGAATGCATGGGCGTGAGGGGTCCCTGAACCCAGTTGACGAGCACGTTCTTCATGTGCAAAGTATTGCGTATGTCCAAATCACTGAGTCACTGCGGGATAAATATTTTGAACGTGCCGAGGCTTCAAGAACGTGGGCATGTCACGTAACGAAAAATTTGGCAATGTTCTCTTTTTTTGTTTTTTTTTTGCAGCCAGTATTATGAATTTCAGGAACGCCATTCGTTTATACGGGAACACTTTTATGCGGCATTTTTGGAAACAGTAGAAATGCGCGTGCAAAGCCTTCATCGGGGACAACCGCACGCGCGCCGAAGAATTGTGTTGCATAGACAAAGAAAATTGTCCAAGAATATGAAACCGTACACCTACTCCAGAGGAAGTAAACCATATAAATTGCGCACACAATCAGTACAGGTGGCATGGCTCCTGGGGTTTTTGGAGGATACATTTATTTGGAGGACGACGAGCTGAAAGTTTACTTGATGCTTTAATCCTGTCTTCGGGAACGCTGACTTGCTGAAAAAGGCCCACGGTAATGCAGAGTTTATTTTAAAAAATGACAGAATATCTGTGAATAACGTCATATTATCAGTATTAACGTCAATATCTATTTGACGCTATATTTCTTGAATGCATAAGAGGGGCCATAATGCACACGGTGGGACACGCGGGACCAAGGGACCGGGTAATCGCCGCCTGCTGCGATTGGCTAGCGGTGCCGAGGTGACCAATCGCAGCAGGCGATGATGACCCGGTCCCTTGGTTCCGCGTGGTCCCGGCGTGTAGACTAGGGCCCTTGGAATCACTGATCGTACCTGCCGCCCTAACACTTTTGGTACTACGTGATTGGCTCTATAGGATCCCAGTATCGGCTGCGGTCAAACATGTCGAGAAACGGAGTATAATTGTACAAATCGACGACGAGAACATTCATACATTTTCTCTTACGGGAAACACTTCCTTCAGAGTCAGTCGAGGAAACAGACACAATACGTATATCTCGGTTTTGTTACTAGCTGCGTCAATCGCAGAAGGAATGCATCCTATTTCTGTCCATTTTATTGAGGTGATATTAGCATTCGAACAGGAGATCTAGAGGTCTTCTCACCCTACAAATCCTGATTTCTTCATTTTGTTTTCGCAGGAGTGCCAATTTAGGAGTAAGATCTCGATAAAAAATTAGAGTGGAGGCGAGCTGGTGTAGGTTTGCCGCTTTCTTAAAACGCATGAGATAGAGTAAAGATAAGTGATGAAGCAAGAAAAAAAAGAAAGAACGACAAAATACCCCAAATGAGACGTTGTCGTTATGTTGTTCTTTCCCTGGTTATTTTACTTTTGATAGCTTCACGCATCTTAACCCAGGCTCAAGTGATCTAGCAAGGTGGTTATATATCATAATTTAATTGCCACATGTGTGTTGTTATAGTCAGTTAGAACTGTTTCAAGTTTGGTTATACTGGCAGTCGGTGTGCAGCTACTAAATGGGATTATGATTCAATCGACTTATATCGTAGCTGGTGTAACTGTTCTTCCGACATTATTGATCAAGGTAAGCCACGCTTCTTGGACGAAACACTGATATCATTTGGCCGAAATATGCTTGCGCGAGTATACCCAATGACAAAGTGTATTAGCATACCTACAGCCACGTAACACACACGCTATGTCCACTTCACGCATTATTTTCTAACGTCAAACTTTATTCGACGCTACAAAACTTAATAAAAAAAAACGAAGCGGACACAAAATCATCCTTTCTGCATTGAACTTAAATAACACAAATTTCTTAGTCGTCGGGATGAACGTAAACGCTTCGGCAACACTGAAACTTTCAGTGAGTATGGTTTCTTGTTCAATTGGCTTAGCTTCACAAATATTTGTCGTCCAGTTTGGGGTTTCTCCGTCAATTTCTCCATTCTCGCCATCCCCTTGCGCGGAGCGAAGCAGGGATATGCATGGCCAGAAAACCTGTGAGGAAGGCATATCATGTTGAATTTCAAGCGGGGCCGTCCAGTTATCAGGCCGGATTAGCGAGCAGACCGATTCGTCAGACTCACTTTGTCCATCGTAGCCAAAACGATCTATGCCTTTCCCTGAGTATTTTTTTTTTGCCAAACAGCAGGCCGCATGTGGTGCCCGCTTCTTTGGTCGTTAAATAAATATTTTTAACGTCAACTCGTACCGTCATCGGTGATCCAATGACGCCAAATAACATACATCGCCAGGGCCGAGACAACTGCGACGGAGGTTTAGTTCTGTTTTGCAACACTTGGGAGCATGTCCCTAAAACTAGGGAATTTTAGGGATTGTTTGGACATTCGCACTTGCCCAGTAGCTCTTTCGAAATTTCGAAGGTATGTCAACCAACGGTCTTATGATGTAGATGTGCGGCCAACACGTGCCACTTTCCTAGAATACGTAGGGACTTTTGCGCCTCCTGGCCACACGTTTTAAAGTGATAGGATTAAAGTGCTCGTAGTGTGGAAAAGCCCGCCTCGGAATCAGCTTCGGTGGGACGGCAAAAATCCAGATTAGCACAAAAGTAATTTCTCTGCCAAAAAAAGAAGAAATAATCGAATAATTCAAACACGCAACCCTTCGGTTGAGTGCCAGAAAGGCTGCCCACAAGGCCACGCAGAAACTTTATATTTTTATCGTCTCATTAAAAAGTATGTAACACAATGATATACCGCGTGTTTGTGAAAAATCGGAACCCAGCTTTTTGCGACACAAAATTAAACTACGCATCTCGGAGAGCTCAAACTCCGTCAGAACGTAGCCCCAGCTGTTCGAGCAAGATGAAAAAGTTTCAGGACCAACCGTTATCTTATTCAAAGTTTATAAGTGATTTTGTTTTTTAATTTCAATGGGAAAATTTGTTACATTTTCGCTCGTTTTCGGTTTCTGTGGCCATAGAGCTCCATGTATTCGAGAGCTCCATCGGCCGCAATTTTTAAATTGAAATTTTCACAAAATCGCTCATCACATTTGCAGAAGGTAATAGTTGGTGCTGAAACTTCGGCGTCTTGCTCGAACATCTGGGGCTACGTTTTGACAGAGTTGGAGCTCCCAGCAATGTCTTTTTTACTTCTTTGTTTTGCGGTGAGAAAAGCGGGATTTGAATTTTTCACAAACATCCGGCACAACAGAAATAGGCAACGCAGAAACGTTTTTTTTTTCTTTATTGCATGAAACGATAAACAGAAAAAAAAGCCTTTTCAAAGTTCACGAACTTAGTTCAATGTTATTTGTTATGTTAGAATTCTTTGATATTTATGAGACTAGTAATAAAAGGTAACCATTCGGGAACTATTTCTTGGATGTCATACTCACTTTTTATACGAGTTGCAATGTGAATGAAATATAAGCGTACAGTCTCTGGGCACGCTTTTTAATTTTTAATATCAAGACGTGATTTCCACATGCCGTATAACGCTACAAGCATCACAAGATCAAAATAAAAAAAATGTGTTTTGATAACACAGGAATAAAACAAGCCGTTAAAGTTGTAATATCAATACCTTTCCTTAGCGTGCGCTGCAAAACATCCCAAAAGGAAACGCATCCCAGAAGTGAATAAATACCTGTTCAACTCTTCCGGGCATTTTGCATAATCTACAGTTTGCTGGCCTCGGCCTAACATCTTTTGAGTTGGGGTCGATGCAATGCATTTTTAACACTTCACAGTCAGTTCTTTTTGCCGCTTTCAGCTTCTCCGCGGCTTCAGAACTCACTACACTCCCTCTTATCCGGCCATGTACTAGGCTCCGAAGGGTGGCGGGCAGAGCACTGCCGCCGAAAAGCTTGCATCCGCATTGCGAAAGAGTGCTCGAGAGAAATTCCGATTCGCGGAGTATAAAGAGCACTAATCTAACTCCTATGGTTCTGTGTTATGAGAGCGCGCTATTTTATATTGGTGAAATGAAGGTACATTGTATTTAGTTTCTTAAACGTACTCGCCATATTTCGTAAACTTGTCAACGTTTTGGATAAGTTGGACAGTAGGCCGGCAACACTGACATAACGTCGTTTCCCCTTAGCCATGACAATCTAATCTAATCCAACTTTCGTACCCGGACCACTGATCTCTATTGTAGAAGGCTGGATCGCGGATCGGGAGCCCGTCGCTGTCGCCACCGGCGGCCATTGCTTGACACAAGGCAATTGACGCAAGTCTATGGGAGATACCCGCAAAAGTAAAATTATTGAAGCATATACGCTGTGCTCGGAGGCGAGTATTTTATGGTGTGCTGCGATCCTTATGTCAGGTGTTTGGATATCGAATCGGTGTGTGTCAAACGTTCGAACGCCGATTAAAAAAATGAAACGTACCGGGGCACCTACGGCTGAGCTGGCAAGCTTGCGCTCGAAGGGGAGTAAACACAGGAGCTTGCCGTCAATGAGACCGTCCTCGGGGAAGCCCAGAAGTTGATGAATGTCCAAGAAGTAGCATCTCGACAGCGGCTTTCTGGGAGTGAGCGAATTCCGCGTAGCAAAGCCTTCGAGCTTGTCGTCTGCTAAACCCAACTCAACGAAACAGCCCCCGACTCCGCGATAACTCTAGGTAACTCTCGCCTCATTGAGCTACCACTACAGCGGAGTCACTCTCGACCACAAAATATTTATTTATAAAAACTTTGAGGGCTCTCAGTTTTAATGTTTGTACGAAAGCTATTTAACGGGCTTATCGAAAAGTATCCAAAAAGTTTCAGTGCCGACAACAACTTAGAAACGGGGGCAACGGCACTTTTACTCGTTCATCCCATAGAGTCACATGCATTGGCTGGTGTCAATCAATGGCCACCGGTGGCGACACTCGGCCCCAGCCGCCGAGGCCGAGGTCCGCGATCCAGCCTACTACAATAGAGATCAGTGACCCAGACCCGTGTCTCCCTTCCTTACGCGCTAAGTACACACGCTCCGGTGCCGAACACTCTGTCCGACTCGTCCTCCTTTCTTAATTGCCAATGGTTCTGATCCCGGGTTCTCTTCGCTTCATCGCTTCCAGACGGTATTTAATCTCCTCGGTAGTCTTCAGCAGTAGAAAGTAGACGGAGCCGCCGCGAGGGCTCGATAAGCAGACGAAAAACTCGCCTCCGCATGACGCGTCTTGGCGCACTGATACGTACGACGGAGAAAATATACCACGTTGTTTCCAGAAGATCCGTGATTGGACCCGCCGGCCTGCCAGCATGGGGCTTTAGTCCATCGTAGGATAAGACGGAGTATGACGTCGCCATTCAAACGCGACTCATTTGAAACTGTTCAATAGACAACACTTCACGGACATCGATGGCGTTTCTGAAACCGTTGCGGCGAAAATCAGTTGCATGGTAGGGCCAGCCCGAAATGTCGCCATGGATTAAAACATAATTGATGCACAAGCTCCCGGGGGAAAACGTAGAAGTAGGATTAGGTACTGATATTGGCTTGTCGCCTAAGCTTGGCTTCTTCCTTAAGCCGTGGGTGCGGCTGCAGCGTTTTGCGGGTGAATATTTTTCAAGTCGTTGTTAGCATACGAACCAAAAGGAGATGGGTTTCCTCGGCCCGAGTCCGATTGTTGATTTCCAGCGGAGAACATGAAAACGCGTCCGTTTGAAACGGCTTCTTCTTTTTCCAGTCCATGCAAACACTGTTGGCAATCACAGAACACAGAGAAAAGGACTAGACAAACACTCCCCTGTTTGTCCAGTCCTTTTCTCTGTGTTCTCGTGTTTTTGTGTTCAGCTTACCCGATTGCCAACACTATGCACCAAGTAGCTAAACTAAAATCCGTAACGTATGCAGACACGCTTGTACGGCTTGAAAGCGAGCAGGGGTTTATATTTAGCTTTCGCGTTCCACTTTTAAATGTGAAGCTTAAGCGACCTCCTACATGTAATTTTTAAGCATGGGAAAGCGCTGGAAAAATGTTTAAAACAAACAAATGGCATTGGCGTCACGTACTCTTATGGCCCCTACGCACAGTTGCGTTTGAGAGCGTTTGTGTGTGCGTCGTGGCTGTGAGAAACCGGGATATCCCTGCTTCTTATGCTGCGTGCCAGGCTATTCCTTGAATCGGATTCCACGCTTCATACGAAGCACATATGTGCCGGTTACTCGCTTTCGTTTCTCGACGCAACACAGTCCAACGCACTCAAACGCTCTCAAATGCAAATGTTCGTAAGGGCTTTCAGAATGTGACGCTGTTCATTGAAGCTTTTTGTTAACTTTATTTATTCCATAATAGTCAAACGCCACCTTGAGCATTGAATATGGTGTCACGTAGGATTAGAGTGAGTTCACTGGCAAGAATAGCTGAGTGTACAGCTGCTCAGCGCGTGCTGACAGCGAGCATTCCAAGTACTTTTACAACATGTAGTCAATACCATCAAGATTGCCGGTTTTGGGAGCCCTTGATTGTGAGCTTTTTAAGTGTATACCAGCTGAATGGTGCCCTCAAATGTGGCATTCAGTGAATACACTTTATAGATCTCAAAAAATTAACATAAATAAAATACTTCATAAACACATAGATATTAAAGATGACGTAATCAATGAGTAAAACTATAATCTCGAAAACGAAACGTGAAGAAACACAAGAAAAGTAGAAGTTTAAATACAATTAACATATATTCCATTCCCAACGGTTTCTGTATAAAAAACAAAGAAGAAACGTATGTATATTCATAAATGTTCTATACCTTAGCACCGTAATGTTTGCTGAGTGTAGTGTTCATCTGCGGATATTTGCAGCTCTAGTCGGTACAGTGAACAAGATGGCGGAATACAGATTAGCGTACTTTATGTTAGTGTACATTCCTAACATTTATGACAAGGAACTCGGTACAGGCGAGCAATCTAGCGAGCGCTGTGCGCGAAATTACGCGTGCTGGCAAGGCTCATCAAACAATTGGGAGTACTCCCGGCTCGCGCCGGCGTCAGGTGCGCTTGCTGCCGATAGCCCGGGGTGCATAACGCAGTACTGGAGCTCTCGCCAAAGCGTTGCACCTCACCTTCTTCGCGTGTTCTGCAGCGGCAATCTCACAGGGTTTTTAAACCTCAATCGCTTATCTGTACCTACATTCGAAAACAAATTACACCATCTTCCCGAGGGGAACCATGGGGTGATGCGGAGCATCGTGTTGGTTCCGAGGAAAGAGTCAGTTGCGTGCTGACGTCGGGAGATGGCGCCACCGACTGCCCTAGCCGCCCCCTACGCGAGCCTTCGTCGCGGCTCGCGGCAGAGAAACTTAAAACGGTCGCCGCTCGCCGTTTATTTTTTTACACACTTGAAGGAGAGGAGACTAGAGGAGGAGAGTTGCGCGTGCGCGCGCGGTGTGATACAAGCGAACGCACGCGCAGTGCACGCAGCTGGTATACTTCGTTTCAGCTTGGGTCCAGACGCAGCCGATGCTACAAGCGCGAGCTCCGGGCTTTCAGCGTCCCTGCCAAGCACGCGCGCTCGTGCAGTCAAAGCACTGTTCAGGGCAGCATGCTCGCGCTTGTAGCATCGGCTGCGTCTGGACCCAAGCTGAAACGAAGTAGAGAGAGCGGAGAGAGTAACGCGCAGCTGTTGGAGAGAGGGAAGGAGGAGAGTTGCGCGTGCGTAGTCACGTGAGTGCGGACTACGACGCCGCGGGACATAGCCCCGAGCAAGAGATGCTCCGCATCTAAAAAATGTTTATTACAGCGAAGCTGTTTTGGCTACGCTTCCGTGGATTTTTCGTGAGAAGTGACTAAAAAGTATATGCTCGCACCGCCGCACGTGCCCCACGTGCACGCCTTAACCGTACAAAAGATGCGAAGGAAATAACCAAAATAAAGCATTGACGAACGCGCGTGCGAGATGCCATTTGTTTTAGGCTTTTGCTTCAGAACAATTACTGCTGCGGACGCCGGCACGTGCGGCGCGTAGAACACCATTCGCGGCATTCTCCTTGATGCTTGGGCGATTTAGCAATCTGTCTATTCTGAAGATTAATTATAAATAGCACCATTTTCATAATCAGCAGACTCTCAGGTAGATAAAAAAAGGTTTCTCAAAGATTTGCCGCTGTGCGACCCGCGTCGGTCACATCTACGCTCGCACCGCCCCCTTTCGTCGTCGTTCCAAGCCCGTTTGCGTGCCCTAGTTTCCTTTCCTTCCGCTCTTCCGGGGTGGCGGTCCCGTCGTGCGTGTCCAGTTTCCTCCGGCTCCTCGAGGCGGGTCTGCGTCGTGTGCTAAGCAGCTTCGCCGGTCATCCACCTTCAAAAAGTGGAATGGCCCATGATTTTCGTCTGACAAAGCACCTGAGTTTTCGCGTTATCATATAACCAAAAATGTTTAAACAAATTTTATAATTGATGTAATTTATAAATGTTGAGATTGGTAAACAAAGAAAAAAAATTACAATTTTCTTTTCTTGATACGAGCAGCATATTGACTCGTCGAACGCGTCAGAAAGCGGAGCACCCGCGTCCGGTGTTCGGCTCCCGCATTCGAAGGCGTTCGGCGAGTGCAATCGAGACAAAGGCAGTTAGCTTTAGGTCTATCCAGTAATCATTCGAACCAGAACTCGGCGTTCTTACGTCCCCGTGTGCTCTAGTCTCCTCCTCGTCCTCGGTTTCTTCGCGCATAAGGTGCCCTTCATGTACCGAGCGACACGCGCTCGCGTGCTCCATCTCATAAATCGTTGGACTCTACATTGGACTCGTCCTACGTAGGACTCTACTCTACATTAATAGGCGAAAAGTAAATAACCAAAATAAAGCGCTCATGTTCACGCGTTCCAAGCGCGAATTCTTTCAGGTATTTGCTTTCGAACAGTTACCGCTGCAGGGGCAGCACGTGCAGTGCGTGTAACTACACTCGCGCACGCTCCTTGGTACTTGGGTAATTTAGCGACGGGCCTATCGTATTAAACAAACTACACGAGCACGCTTAAGACTGCTAACGTGTGGGAACCCGAAAGCCAGTCCAGGACGACGTCGAGGACGACTTTTAGGACGATATCTAAGACGACCTTAAGGACCACGTCTAGGACGACATACAACGGAGCCTAGAGGACGACGTCGGAAAGGCGCCTCGAGGACGATGTCTAGGACAACATCTAGGACGACGTCAAGAACGATGTCTAGGACGACTTCTAGGACAACTTATAGGACGACCTCTAGGATGACCTCAAGGATGACGTCAAGGACGACTTCGAGAACGACGTCGAAAACGACGCCTAGAGAACTACGTCTATGGCGACCTCAAGAACGACGCCTAGAGGAGGACACTTAAGGGGGCGATGCAAAGAGCTTTGTATCTCGCTCAAATACCGCTTCGAACTTATCCCTGTGAATCACCCGTTCGCAGAAAAAGGTAAAGAAAGACGAGCAGCGTTCGTCCTCGACAGGTGCCTTGCGTCAGGCGGAGAATACTGCAGAGCTAGCTAAAATTTTAACCTGTAGAAACAAATACGCACTTAAAAAAATATATTACGTTTTCTTTGGGTCCCTGCCCCCACCGCTCCCCCATCGCAGAGGGGGATTGGTGGCCTAGTCGGCTAGCGCACACCACCTCGAAGCACTTAGAGCAAATGCTCGCGCTGCAGAACCCAGAAATCCTGGGCTCCATCCCCACCCATGCCTGTTTCGTTCTGGATGAGCATCGTACCGGCGTGCGGTCTTGTATCACTGCTGCGTCGTGCACGTTAAAGACCCCAGGCTACCGGTTGCACTGCACAGGGCTAAGCTTCTCATTTTTGGCTGGGAGACCAGTCGCCCGTTGATGCAGACTAAAATCTAGGCTGTATGATTTTTTGTATAAACATACACCCCCCCCCTTCCCCTCACACTCGCCGTCATGTTAGGAAGGTTTTGCGGAACCCAACGAAAGTTGCCTAAACTTACGAGCCTATCACAAAAAAGGCTACTCTGAGCGAAAGCCTGCATCGATCACTAGTTTCAAACACAAAGAATTGGAAGGAAGATATATTGCGAGACCAAAGCCTTGATGCGTGGGCAGTTGAGCAACGTGCGCCTTCAAGGCGTTTCACGCCAGCCGGAACTCAGTTCTTATCGCTTCGTCGCGACAGGGCGAGACGACCTCGCCCTGTCAGCCCCATCCGCGCTCTTCTCGCTCGACTGCCCTTGCAGTTCTTTAAAGCGTTTCCTCGTAGACGTTAAAAAAGCAAAAAAAAAAAAACTTGTCGCCTGGAGTTTACATTTTACTTTCTTCGCTTCCCGAAGCGCAAAACTTTGACAAAATTTCCGCAACACATCCTAGCGCTACTCTCGTGGGGTCGCTATATTGTATCGAAGCCAACCCCAAGGCCGCGTGAGTGTCACTTGACGTTCGGTAGGGACAAGGTGACGCCAGAAGCGTGTAATCACCTGATGAATTTACAGCACTGTATTGTCTGGGATGGCTCGTAACGTATGCTGCCATCTGTCCTAAGATGAAGCACAGTAAACAGCTTAATGTTTTTGAATAAAATTCGCTGCTCTGTCTCGACTGGTGTGCGATACCATCGCCGAGCACGCAAGTTTCGCGAACCTTTGACAAAAGAAAAATAACGTTTTATTGGGTTAGTTTTGGCGTCGCGTTTCAATGCTTGGAGAGCTAAACATAGGTGCTGTTTCAAATCGAAGCGAAGCTGGAGTCTGTTCCTGACAAGTTGGCGGGGTACTCAGAATTGCAGCTGGTTAAACGAATGCTTTGGTTCACGGTAAAACTTTAAAGTTAAAGTGGTCTCATATAAGTATATAAGAATGCACCAAAAGAAGTGGAGGAACTTGGAGGATTATGGATAT
Organism: Ixodes ricinus; assembly: GCA_037355805.1. Taxonomy (NCBI): domain Eukaryota; kingdom Metazoa; phylum Arthropoda; class Arachnida; order Ixodida; family Ixodidae; genus Ixodes; species Ixodes ricinus. Next base: position 126,937 of record JAZHYW010010308.1, read on the forward strand.
TATTACGCGCTCATTTGGAAGAGTGATGACAAAGAGGGCCACTTCTTCTCAAAGTTATATCTTTTTCACTTTTAGAGAAATCGATTTTTATACTCACGTCAGCTACATTTTAATGTACGAATAAAGCACGCATCAAAAGAGAACATAGAAAAAAGACTAAACAACGGCCAGTGTATGTCGGCATATCTAAAATATTTGGGTGAAGAAGACCGTTGCAGTCGCTGAGAGGACAAGAACTGAACGACCTGTCTTTCCAATCCCCAGCCTCTAACATCTACTCGCTGCCTTTGGTCTTGCTAGGGCTGCGCCTGAGTCCTCAGAGCTCGCAAGAAACCGAAGCGTCATCTAAAGTAGAAGGCTATGCTTCGTTTCACCTCAAGTCCAAACGCAGACTACGCTACCAGCTGACGCGATCAATCAAACAGCGTCAAAATCGCATCATGACGATGTTTGTCGGTTTTCTCTAAGTTTTCTTTTATCGCGGAACAAATCATAAACAGAAAGGGCCTGGTGAGTTCCACGTCTGACGCTGCTCGACTGGTCCCATTACATCGTAGCTTTGGCTGTGTCTGAACTTTAGCCAAATCGAAGGATAGCGCTAGAGGAAGGACAACAGAGGGATCGCCCTGCTGTTCTTATCTTCTCAGTAAATTCAGTTTAACTTACGAAAAGGAAGGTTGCGTTTCTCTTATACTTTTTAAAGGGAGATGTACACTACAAATACATTTAATTTAATCAAATTACTCTTTCACGAGAGATACAGACTCTGGCAATCGTGAAAAGCATGTTGTCGATGCTCTTGTGTGATCTCCGTTATATTTGTTTATGTGCGTTGCTCGAAACTTGTATTTTTCATTTTAAGCTTTACATATCGAGAACTTTAAACGAGTGATATTAAAGTTTTGTTATCACTCGAAGGAACCTGGTTTAAAATCAAGCGGTCGAGAAAGTGACCAGCAGACGCGAAGGTAAGCAAATGGGACGTCAGTTTCTAAAGGCATTGTTCTTCCTCGTATTTCATAAAACTTGGTTGTCATGCTTGTTGTCCTTTTCTTGTAATGTATCGGTGCATCGAACAAAGAGATTTTCAGTCTTTGTACTGCATTGTTTTCATAGAGGGTGCAAGGTACCCGCGGAATCTGAGAGTAGATAGGCCTCTCCACTATCAAAGGCAGTTTGTGAAATACCAATTTTAATACACCATTTTACCGTTGATTACTTACCAGAAAAAAAAAAAGAGGTGCCGAGTCATTTTGCCTTGGACGCGAGAGCGGTGCGCTCTATTTTCCAGAAGAGACTTACTGCTTACGTACAAAATGCCTCTCGCATCCAAAAGGAGCGAATATGTCAGCGTGCATAATGCGACTGCTGAAATGGCGTATAAGCGGGTTCACACCAAGTAATGTAAACACTGACACAACGAGTATATTGGGTCAGTCAAGCAGCGTAAAACTTAGACAGTCACGGCGTTTCTCGTCTTCCGAAGGATGTGTTATTTCCGGTTAAAGTGCAATCAATCAACACCGCCTCAAATAATCAAAGTTTGAGAACGCCTTTCTTCACGTAACGTCGATATCAAACTCTAATCACACCGTTCTCAGCAACTGGGTGAGAGTCCGCCGCCGAACGTATCTTCGGTGCTTTGCTTACACACGAGGCACAGACAAACGCTGGCTCACTGTTCGGGTCCAATCAGTGCGATCTGACTTGATTTTTTGGGGATGGCATCGAAATGCCAGCGCGGGAGCTTTGAATATTTCAGGTATGCTGGACGAACACATTGTTACTTTGCGTTTTTGTTCAAAAATCGTATGGCCTTTTTTTTTTTTTGACTGAGCTTTAACTTACGGTGAAAGAAAGTGTAGCAACCGTTTTCTCGCTTGCACGTCGCCAACGTGGGTGCAAAAGGTATTGCTTAAGGGTGGGCGGTTTTACAAGTAAATTTAGGGCTGGGCGCCAATTAAAAGATATAACCCGATTAATAGGCACCCTTTATATGATAATTAAACCGGTCAATCGGTTGCGTTCACTCAGTTGCATAAAAGCCATTAAAAAAGTCAAAACTTATTTTTTTTTGCTTTTGTTGAATGTGTGATAAACGGCGCAATGTACAGTTTTGAATTTAAAATGAACCTTGATGATTAATTGAGAACAGTCAAAAGACACACACACTCAGAACGCATATTGCTTCAGCCGCAGAGGCAGAGGTTGACTAATATTCTGCGGCAATAGCGAAGTCCTTTGATTGTTCACAGTATATAGACTCTGTTGCGCTAAACGGACACTCGCACGTCGTTCAAGTCACCGGGACACGTATAAACTTCTCAACTCGTTTGGAGTTACAAATCTCGTACCTTCAGTTTACTTTAGGTCCAAATGTTCACCTAAATTTTGCCTTCCTAAAGCTGTGCTCGTCCATGTTTACGTGGCGAAAGCGTTTATATTTTACTTTTGTGTGTTAAAACTTAATACATAAACGGGTTAAATAAACTATTCGTGATTGAAGCATTAATCGATTAATCGGTAGGTCCATCGATCCGATGCCCAGCCCTGGTACCAAGGTTTTTAATAGCTGTATATGTTTTGTCGGAAGGCTTTTTCGTTTTCTTTTTCAGCCAGTGTTCGTTGCTTCGACTGCGACCCAATCGCCGAGGCACCAACACAAAAGACCGCCTGAACGGCGCTCCTAAAATGAAAGCTTCACGCACTCCCTGCGTGGCGTGGTGTGGGCTATTAGATCCTACGAGAAAGGTTAATTCAAAAGATACGCAAATTTTGAGTCAGCCGAAAAATTCAAATTTCTTGCGAAGTCTTTTTAAGGCTATGCTTCACCGATCAACCTTTCCTATAGCGTCGACTTCTCCTCGGAAAGAGTGGCTCTCTCCCACAAATCATCAACACGTGCCCGCCATCTTCGACGCCCTTCTTCACCACATCACAACGATCGAAGAGAAGCTGAAGGCATCGAAAGACGCCACCAATCCCCCATGATCCACCTATCCTCACCCTTCTGAATGGCGTCCTCCTGGACACCACCTCGACACCCTGAACTGAGGGTCAATAAAGATGTTTTCTCTCTCTCTCTCTCTCGGCTCTTTTAAAGAACAAACAGTGCGGAAGTAAAATGATCGATACTGCAAAAAGGTTCATTAATGAGCACACGGAGGTGATGTTATTCCGCACGCTGCTTTCCTTTATTATTAGTTGGATATTTGGGACTGCACATGCGTACATTTGTTTTTTTTTTCGATAGTAAGAACAAGACGCGAAAATTGAGTTATACACTATGAAAACTGCTCAAGGGATAAAGACAAAGTGAAGAAACAAGCACAACATGACGAGTGTATTCTGTTGTGTTTGTCTATACAGTTCGTATTTGTCGTTTGAGCTGTTTTTATCAAGTATACGCTTACCACTTCACCCAATGCACTACCTCAGTACGAAAATTGATAATACCATTTTGAAGTCATTTCATCAAATTCTTTGAGTCTAGAATTATAGAGAGCATATGCCGGTGGGATAGTGTGAAACAAAAACGCAAATCATTGGTATTTATTTGAGCCTTGAATGGCATACGCTGGTTACCAAGTTGAAAGATTGGTATTCCTTGAGTCGTATTGCATGTATAACAATAAATCTAGTGTTGAAAGCCAAACCATTTTTTTTAAATTCACAATGGGAGTTTATATGTTGTCAAATTTTACATACAATTTTTTACGTTTGTGATGTCTTGGTGTGCAGAAGAATTAGACGTGTGTCTTCATTCCTTAATACGTATACATGACTCCTCAGCATCTACGGTTTACATTAACGTTAGGAGTTTTATGCATCCACGAAGTAATCAATTTGTAGAAATGAAATAAGCTTCGGCTTTTTTATTTCATAAGAAAGTGTGTGTCAAGACGGTGTTTGATTTAATCACGTCGGCAATAAGGATATTTGTTAGACTTTACTGTTAAGAAACAAGCTACGACGTTTTATTTAGTGGCAACTCAGCTATGAAACCGGTTTCAGGCTTGCCTTTTCTGCACTTTCAGTTCATGTCCCTTATCCGCATGACTCCGCGCGTAAGATTGGAAAACCCCATTCCCCTGCCGTTGCAGAAAATAGTGCAGCTCAGGAGCTGCTTGTATTATCAGTTGTTATAACATTTTGTCAACACTTTCGGGAAGAAAAGAATAGCATTTTCGAATACCCTAGACATACTTAATTGCAGAAAAATATCCGAGTATATCTCCTTTTTGTCCACCACGTACAACAACAAATCAAATAATCAAATTTAATATTTGTTACACTTGTGAAACAGAATAACGTATTCAACACCCTTCTTTTTGCTCATATGTCGTGACTTAACACTCCACAACCGGTCATCAGAAATGTAAATTGGCAATTGTAAGAATAAGCTATAACGAAGTACCCAACCCGTTTGACCTCAACCAAATTGAACTCTAGCACAATTTTTCGCTTTCATCAGTCAATTCTTTTCAGAAATAAAAACGTCTATCCTTAATATTCATGGCAAGTACTGAACATAAACAACTTCCACATTAATATACCTCATTTCATAATTAAGTCAGAGTTCACTCAAAGGATAGATGGGTCATAAACAGAAACACACACACTAAAAGCCCAAGGCAATTAATGGCTCATGCCCTGCGCTTTGTTCGTTTCAGACTTGCGTCTATCTTAAATACTCTACACGGAATTTTGTATTTCAAATAGCATTATTAATATTTTGATATCTTGCAAAAACATTTTT
>JAZHYW010010309.1:0-84256 GCA_037355805.1 Ixodes ricinus
GACAATAACTTCTTATCAATCAGGAAGATGGAAACATATCACGCTTTAACCAATCACCTTTGCCGTTAAGTGAGGAGCGAACCGGTGAGTCGGCTGTGTTTGAGCCACACTTAAATAAGAAAGTTGTTATTATGTTTAACACTTATGTTGTGTGCGCAAGCAAACGACTCGTTCAGTATCGTTCACTTTGAGACGCAGAAGGATGTTCTGGTCTAAATAGAAAGAATTGACTTTTAGTTACATATACTGTAAATGAAACGAGAACAAATTACTGCCTCAAGGTATAATGTCAAAGGAATTGTATAATTTTTGGAAAGTGATTGTAATGTAATATCATTACTTTTAGTCTACGGCAATTTGCAACGTACTTTTATTAACATTCTTGCAGTCAAACAAGTAAATAGTAACGTCATTTATTTACAATTTGTGCAGTCAGACAAGTGATTAGTAATGTAATTTAATTACCTTTTGACAATTTTGCCAACTACTGGCCAATGCACAGCTGCCAAAACGCGCCTGTAGAAATGAACTGCGCTTACTTTTTTTTTGTTGGGACTTAAAAGTCATCATTTCAATTTCCACAATTCACACATTAGACGAAATTGAACAAAATAGAAATTTCTAAAAAAAAAAGGAACAGGCAGTTTTTTGACACAAGGGAGAGACGACAGTACCTGGTACTGTCGTCGCCATAGTGTTTCTGTGATTTTGGCCCGTCCTATTGTTTTGCGTTTTCTTCTTTAACATGTATAGCTTTGTTAACGAAAGGATCTGCTCTCAGCACAATAGACCTCTTCCGCAAAACTACCCTCTGTTGACAGGTGTGGAACTCTGCACAGTGCACAATGGCGGACTAAAACTGCAACGTCACAGTTCAATCCAATCAATCAAACACACTTTATGCGGTTTGATTGCATTACGAAGGCAAAAACAGACCCACGGAGAAAGGTGATGAGTGCAGTGACGTTGTTCTTTGAAAGCTGTTTAATTGGCTCGTCGGCTCATAGCTTTAGCCGCGCTACGACGTTCGCTATTTTATTGAATGACTTTCACGTTCTACGATGTCAGTTGTTGCCGCCATTGTAAAGTGCTTTGTGACCTTCTAATAATCGGCAAGTTACTTTCGAAAGGGGTCTATAGACCGATGTCTCACAAAGCGTTCAGCGCATGCATGAAGCCGCCATATAACTTTAGTTCATAGCAGACATGCGGCAATGCACGAGATGTCTCGTGCTCTCCGCGCGCAGAGCTCCAGCGAGGTTGTGGCACGTGAAGAAAGACTAAAAGTTCCCTCGATGGACTGCGGCTGAGCAGTATATGTAGAGAGTTTGGTCATTCGTTAGTTACTATAGGAAACAAATGATGAGGCGCCATTGGCCGAAAGCGGGCTGGGCGTGTTCCAGGGCGTCTTCACAAATTCGAATCTGTCCAACCAGAAGCCGGAAATATTAACCTGGCGGTAGTCGCAAGAAACAAACTTAATAAGTGCGTCGGAGTAACTCTCGGTGACTGAAAAATATGGTGCACGTGATGTTCCAATGACGGTCATCCAAAATCATGCTGGCAGAGCGCGACTAGCGGAACGGTCGACATAATCCGTGCGCCAAGCGCCGAGGGCCGGGAATCTGCCGTCCGAGCGGTCACACTCTGTCCGAGCAAAACAAAGTTGAGCGGTGCAATCGTTTCTTACATCTTTCTTCATGATCATGATCAAAACATGAGGCAGCGGTGGTGTAGCCAAACTGGCTGGTGAGTCCAATCTATTGAAGCAGAAGAATCATAAACGTAGTACCGTGTCGTTATCTACTTGAGATATAAAGAAAACTGTGTTTCCCCCCTTAAAGTACAGTGGAGAACAGACAGTCAAAGCTATTTATTTCGTCTTTACTTCAAATTTTGTCAAATCACTGATATTCACTTCAGAATTACATTAAAACAGGTTCCTTAATAGTTCATACACGCTAAGAAATTTAAACGCTTGAGGGTGAAAAACACTGTTATACAGACTTAAACTCATCGCAACAGCCTTTCAGTGCCCTTATTTCGACCTTACACACCATTTTTAATAAGAAAGGTAGGTGCTGTTGCATTAAAACATCCATTATATTTAAGTCTTGTTAAAACGGGTATGAAGGAAGGTGCTACAATCAGGCGAATATCCTTCTTGAAGGGTGTTCGCCTTACTAATATTTTCTTTAGCCGACGTTGTTTGAGCGACGACCTTAAATAATTATAGCCTGTGCTAATGCTCTCTTTCAAAAATATTATTGAACATAAACACCTTCTGAATTAGGGAACTATTGAGTGAACAAGTCAAGATACGCGTAGATTTCACAATTGCGGAGACTGACGCCCGCGAAAAAGTAACTTTGCTTTATCGAGTATATAAGTCATTGGAGCAGTCACAAAGCTCGTGGTTCCTCTGTCATGCATAATTCATTGCGTCATTATTTGCTGTTTCTTTGAATGTGATAACTGCATGTGGTGTTTGTTGCATCTAAACTTGCTCCTCCTAAAGGCTTATCCCAAGATGGTGTCGAAAACGCAAGCATTTTATTTTTTCGGGTGTTCAGCAGCATCCAAAGGCGTTTGGTGCAACACCCTCATGCTGTTAGCAACAAGGCAATAGCGTTTATACACTTTAGGGTGTAAACGTTTTAGTGTGCACCCATAGGGTGTCCCAACAAAAGCTAAATATTTAGTTTTGTTATAAAACGCATAATTTATTAAATTAGTGATTTTGTTTTTATTTCTGCATGGAAAACACACACACGCACACACACATATACACACAGAGAGAACGAGTCCTTGTGGAACGCATTATCCGATAAACAAAAACGCTCTAGTTAAAATGTCAGCACATTGCGATCTGCACCCTCCCTACTCTATAAAAGCAACTAGAAATATAAATAAAAAAGGCTTATAACTACAATGTTTTCAATTTAAACTCTTAAGATGGTGAAGATTTATTAAGCAATAACAAGTAAAATAGGCCTGGAAAAAACGACAGAGGACAAAATGGAAATGCCTCCTGCCGTTGTTTTCCTTGTGCTTTAACTTTTGATTGCTTCACGTATGTTTGCCCAGTCTCGTGTGATTTTACAAAATGATAAACTTACCCCAACTCACCTGCACCATGACTGTATGATGGTGTTACTAAATTTAAATATAAATTCCAACGTTTGACTTCCTATCAAACCTGTTCGCCTTCGAAGAAATACCGTAAGGCAAACACGTTTATAATTTAATATAAATAGAAAGTAGCCGCGGAGTAAACGTATTCCCCGAAAACAACCGATTCGCACACTTTACCCGAGCTCGCAAATACACAACTAAAACATTTGCATTTGCTTTTGAGCAAACATAAATTTTACATCGACGGGCTATTTGTTCAAAGAAAGCACCAACACACAAAGGGGTCGCAATTTACGTCACAGAGGGAAACCATCAACCACGACCAAGATCTGGGTCAGCTCCGGGCACAAGGGGATCGAAGAAGCATTCATAACAACCACAAGAACAACAACCCACGTGTGAACAAACTGACAAATGCCTCGGACTCCAAGCTGTCGGAGTCGCGACGCCGCACATCGTTTGCAACGTCTTAAAGCGCCAAATCTTTGATACTGGAAGGAAAGGTTACAACCAACAAAATTTGAAATTCAATTTCAACCTCTTTTTTTTGTGTGAAATTTATTTTACTCTGTTTTTTTCTATTTTGTTGACATTCGTCTTTTTGTCTGTTAAAGAAAAGGAGTATGAACTAGCTCAAAAAAATTGACATTAAACTGCATGCTAAAACTAATCTGAACAAAATTATCATTAAACAAACTGTCGGCACTGACAGGTGTGAGCAGCGTTATTAATTCACTGGAAAACAAAAGCTGTAAACTAGTTTAAAAGCTGGAAAAACTGCGGTTGAGCTGTTGAGACTGAAGGCGTAACTAGTAGAACTCGTAGTCAATCGGTTAGGTAAGGGAGGTTAGTTGAAATGTTTAAACTTGTAGCCGAGCGATTTAAACTACTGAACGGGTTAACATGACTTAGATACACTCCATTCAGACTTGCACGACACTCGTTAAAGGCAATCAATTACTTGTAATTGATTACATTTTGAAGTAATTTCGTAACCATTTGAAGACATTTATCAGGAAGTAATCTCAAGACTAATCTGGATTACAATTAGGAAGTGCTAGAATTACTTGTAACCGATACTAATCTGCCCTCGCCTTCCTAACTGCGTCCTTTGTTTGTGCAGGTAGCTGACCAAGGAATCCTCGAAACGAGTCTTCGAGAGAAGAATGGTTTACCATTGAAGAAATAAGAAGAGAAGCAGCTTATAGTTCGGGGATTCTAATCCAATAATGGACAGTACTGAAAAACCCGTTTTCAAACGTGACAGAAACATATGTTTGTTTTGAAAATTAGAAGTCACCAGAAAAGTTCGTTCACTTTTTCATGTAACTTCCAATCATTTTCTTCTCAAGTAATCAGATAAGCCAATTGAATACTTTTTTTAAACAATAGTAATTGCGATTGTAATATATTCTTTCGAGTGACGTGTGAAAGACTGACTCCGTTTTTCCTCGAACCACAGTCAACGTTGAAGTTCAAACAGTGCTTGCAGAGCCGTATAGACAGAGAGTTTAGCCATTCATTGTGAAGTATAGGAAGCAAATGACGAGACGCCATTGGCCGAAAGCGGGCTGGGCGTGTTCCAAGACGTCTTCAAAATTTCGAACGTGGCCAACCAGAAGCCGGAAATATTACCCTGGTGGTAGTCCAGAGAAACAATATTAAAAAGTTCGTCGGAGTAACTTTCAGTGACTGAAAATATGGTGCACGTGATCTTTCAATCACGGTCATCCAAAATAATGATGGAAGAGCGTGACTAGAGTAATTATCGACATAACCCGTACGCCAGGAGCCGAGGGCCGGGAATCTGCCTTCCGAGCGGTTGCACTCTGTCCGAGCAAAACAGACTCCGAGCGGCACATCCGTTTCTTACATCTTTTTGCATGATTATAATCGAAACATCACGTGCACCCTATTTTCAATCATGAAGTGTTACGACGCCACAGGAAACATGACGACAGCGACTGGCAACCAACAACGTTTATTCCTGCGCAGCTTGCGCTTTATATAGCAGAGCGGAGAGAGGAAGGCGAGACGGAAAGGGAGAGAGAGGAGGCGGAAAGATGAGATGACAAGCACCACCGTGCTTGTGGCGGCGTGGCCGATCTGCAACAACTGAGTTACTACATTTAACCTTTTTAGAGCGCAGCTCTTAGGCGCTCGTTTCCGGCATGAGCGGCGTCGGCGTCGCCGTCGGCCTAACCGCGCGGTGCATTATGGAAAACGTCCCACAATTCACCGCGGTGACGCGCGCGTTGCATTATGGGACGTATCCCATAATGCACCGCGCGGAAGGGAAAAGGAGGGAGTATGGGGAGGGGAGGAGGAGGAGGAGGAGGAGGAAGGAGGAGGGGAGGAGGAGAGAGGATGATTAGGAGGTAGGAGGAGGAGGCGGAAAGGAGGGAGGAGGAGGAGGAAGAGGGGAGGAGGCGAGGAGCACGGGAGCAGGAGATGAGGAGGGAGGAGGAGAGGGTATGGATGAGGAGGAGGGGCATACCGTCCCGCTCCGCACCCTCCTCTCCTCCACCTCCAGAGCTGTCCTCTAATTCGGCATTACAGGAAGTTGTAAACGTCTTTATTTATTTTTTCTCTTATTAAAACTGTTCCGCGCTAGCACCGCTAGAAGATTTTTTTCGGCTTCTGGTTGGCCAAGAGAGCATGTAAAGCCCTCTATCTACGTCTAGTGCACGCCCTGGCTCTGCCCGCTACTCCAATTGACCAAACTCTCTCTATACATGGCTCTGGGCACTTGGTCAAAGGAGCTCGTCACCTTAGTGGGTCTCTTATCACCAAATAAACCAAACACGTACAACAAGCAAAAAACCCAGGATCGTACTACATTTACTGTGCGTCACTGGTTAAGTCTCTTATAACAAACGCACAAAAGTTATGGGCGCCGTGACGAAGCACTTTTGGTGCTGCTTGAATGGCTCCGTCGGATTGTAGCTTAGGCTGAGATCGGACTTAAAAGTGAAACGGAGTATAGCCATGACATGCCGAACTATGAGAGAAATTTAGGCTTAAACAGTTCTTAAGGATAGTCGCACTAAAGGACAGGAAAAACCACAAGAAGTCGACCTATGTGTGAATAAGGAACTACGCAGAATGCCTTTCAAAGGCATTCTGCGTAGTTTCCAATTCCCAAGTTGGGTAGATGCAGTCTACCTAAGTTGGGTAGACAGCATAAAAATGCGTATGCCTGCATGTTTGTTAGTTTTGCTTTCGGTTGTGAGTGCATACACACACATGTTAACTGACTTTTCATTATATTGTATCTTCCTAGTCGAATGCAGTGGGAAACTATCTTGCTGAATTTGGCAAGCAAACGTACCGTATAATTGTGTTTTACGTTTTGTTTTTGTAACTTTCGGATGATATATAGGGGGTTAAAGAAAGGCATTCAAACTCATTCTTGTTAAAATAAAATAAGACGGCGTTTGAGACGCATCAAATTTTAGTATCCTTCCGATTGGTAAAAAACATTTTACTAATTGCACCCAACTCGGATACCTTCAATATTATAATGCAACGGTCACTAAAAGGCGATTCAATATTGCGCATTAAAATTACTGAAGCACGGATTTAAATATAACTGTTTCATTTCATGAAAGTATTTTCACGTTAACCAAATGCAGCAAGTCCCTAACTTGACCCAAGTTTGGCGATCCTAGGGACCCAGTTTGGGCCTAATGAGGTCTTGCTCTAAAGCATTAGTGGCAAAGTACTTCGTTTTTGCTTTTTTGTGGCTTTTCTTTGGTCCAGAAGACAACTGCCAAGGTGACAGATATTAGTCGAGATTGCCAGGTACCAAGTGAACAACCAGCAGTAAAATCCAATTTTGGCCCTTGCTTGGCAGTTTAGGCCCAAAGTCGCAAGATGAAACCCGAAAAACCAGGGAGTAAAGTTTACGTCTGGCAATTATCTTTCAGTTTAAGGTCAACGTATTTCGACTCTGACCAATGAATGATAAGTTACGTTTATACATCTGCTTTTCTTGGGCTTTTGAGTGTCCGAAATTGTCAGACCAAAATTACTTTTTAGTCCAAAGAACTGCGCTGCTTGCATAGAGCTCGCTGCATACATTTCCAGATATTAAAGGGACATTAAAGTATTGCTGAGCTGGCCCTGAATTAAGTGTTTATAAAACAAAGAAATTAAAACCTGAGTGCGTGCTTTGCTTTTGGCCGTCATTACTTCCATCGGCTTCCCTGCCAGCGTGAAAAATGAGGACGATGAGAGGCATCATTTTTTAATTACTTTCAGTTTCACACACACATACAAGAAATGTCAGGAAAATAACATAAGTTCATTGACCATCCCAATAAGCGCCAGATTGGTTTTGTGCCCGCGAGCTAATAGTATAATACAGCGTCGAAGTCCCCAACGTTTTCGACAACCTCGTCGCGCCTTACACAACAATGAAAAAGTCGCGCATCGGATGCAAACACGGCAGAGGGAGCGAGCTGATATCAAATTATCCCGACTTTTAACAGAATTACGGCTAATGAATTGAGCGAGCGGCTTGTTTGCGAGTTCACAAGTTCATTCACCTCCCAACATGCGCTGTATTGGTTCTGCACCCACACGCCACGAAGAAGCAAATAACGAGTAAGATTAGATCATTCTAGTTTCCGATAATTGATTCCCCAATTTATGATTGTTCCGCTGCCTATGATCAAATTAGCGGCACAACTCTTTATTTAAACGTGAAAAAAAATCGAGTGGCAGAAATACAGACCGTAACCTCGGTAGAAACCTCTTAGATTTTTATTAAATTAATACATCGCTTAATCGATTTTTGTCGTGCGCTTGTCAACGATGCGTCCTATAAATATTAATATAAAGAGAGAAGTATTATAAATTGGCGGTGCAGGGTTCATTTGTTCTTTGTAGGCTCCTATGAAACGTCGGAAATATTAGCATGTAATAAGATAAGCGATATTTTTATATTTTTTTTAGAATGGTGACAACACGGATGCTTGGCACTCAGTATGGAGAAAAAAAAACGAACAATAACCCATGATGGAAAGACGGAATTATTCCTAGAAACAAATATCAAGAGGTTAGATTTTTCTCATTTATGTAAGTTCTTAATTGTTAAACCCCAATTATAATTTCGCCTGCCAGAAATGGGCATTGTACTTTTTTGTCCGTGCTTTTTCCGAAAGTTTCTGGTTACAAGTAAAATTGCAGCAACTATGACACATTCGCGCTTTCAATTATGGAAATCGAATATATTATGCTAATTTTAATTTTCAAGCAATAAGAGTTCTACTACCCTTTGGAAACACAGTTCCTAGCTGTCAATGCCATATTTCCTAAATAGCAACTCAAGACTAGTAAAACCATGACCTGTTTGCTACAAAAAGGACTTACGCAATTTGAATATTTTTTTTGGAAACAAAAACGGCGAAAATTTATGCCGAAACACACACACATATGCAAAGAATTCCGATGATCTTTCTTTTTATATTTGGGTGTCTGCAAACGAATATTGTGACGTCACGAGTTTCCAAACAAGCGACGCTTTTTTGCGGAACTTTGATTTCAACTCTTCGTATAGGAAAGAAGAAAGAAATATCACGAGAGGCAAGGGAGAAAACGTACCATGATTCAAGACTACCAATGCTTTCGATCATGTTGGACGCCATTCAAACTTTTATGACGCGATCAACGAATTTGAATTTGCACAAGCGAACTGTACACTGCAACTAAAATTTTTGTTACACAGCGTTTATGCTAATTTCTCTCCGTCAGATTGTGGGCTTTCCGATCACCACTAAGACTAAATCTGTACGACAGCGCTTTACAAATTTAAAAGTAGCGCTAAAGACGAGGGCAAGTAGAAGACACAGACACGGACAAGCTCTGACTCACAACTGATATTTAGTGAAGAATAAAAGGAAGATAAAGCAGAAGTGCAAGGACATATATAAAATGAAAAAGATGACTAACCAAAACGAAAGAAAGCAACAATTATTTTGACTTCAAAATTGAGAAATAAAAAAAGCGGAGTAAAAAATTAAAAATTTACACTAAAAAATTTGAATGAAAACCTACTCCAATTAAATGAAAGAAAGAAAAAGAAAGAGGAAGAAGAGGACTCTGAAAATTAATCTAGTTAAACGAAGTTCTCACACAAAATATTGTAAGTAGTGCAATTCCTTCGCCGATAAGGCTACCGACGGAGCACTGATGCATGTATCCCCTTTAGCTGCTATGACTTGCGCCTCATAAATTTCTCTTGTTCTTTGATCACTGAACTTCCTTAGGATTTCTGTTGGATGGAATAGGGCAGTAAACTTGCAGTCTCGTACGTGTAGAGCAAGATGTCCCGCCGGTGAAGACTTAAGAGACAGTGCATGCTCTCTCAATCTCATGTTCACACACCGGCCAGTCTGACCCACGTACACCTTCCCACACGAAAATAAAATCTCGTATACTACGCCTTTAAGGCAGTTCACAAACTGCCTTAGATGTCAAGCATGTTAATAAGTGTGTGAACTGCTTTAGAGGCGTAGTGTACGAGATTTTATTTTCGTGTGGGAAGGTGTACGTGGGTCAGGTTTCTCAATCTGGACTGTTCAGTCAAAATATTGACAGATATCGGTCCGGTTTCGTAAGCATATGCACAGGTTTTCTTTTTGTCTTTTTTTTTACTCTTTACATATTTAAAAAAAGTAAAACCTGCGTCATTGGGGTTTGTGCACATGAGTAATACGGCCAGGCTGGCATTATGTTCAAGAGACAATGCATCTATAAGATGCGTATTTACCTAAAATGCACTAATTATTTTTTAATTAAAGGATTTAGAGCGCAGGTTTATAATGCAAATTTGAGGCAGTCACTGTCAAAGGCTAGCTAAATTTTAAAAAAAAAATCCTGAATTGAGCACGGGTTTTGAGCTATCCATCGCAAAATTTTACTCTAGAAACTGTCTGAAACCGAAATCAAACGCTCTAAGCGCGCCGAAAGGATGACCCCCGTTTTGTACCAGAGGGCCTCGTGGTTATGACGCTATTTGCGTCACTTTTTTTTTCGTGACAGCGCGACAGAGGTGATTGCGGTAGGCAATTCCGCGGCTGACCAGGTTACGGCAATAAACAAATCAAGATTTTCGTTTTTTAATTGGCTGCTTGGCACTCATGGATATAAAAATTTGGCTACCGATAACGCACTGGAAAGCAATTTGTCACGGTCGCTATGTTGGTTTATCGCCTTATCTGGCCAGCCGCGGAGGGCCTACCGCAACCAGCTCTGTCGAGTTGTCACAAAATAAAAAAGTAACGCAAAGGTCATCATAACCACGTAAGCCTCTGGTACGAAACGGGGGTAGTCTTTTCGGCGCGCTCCGCTCGTTTGGTTTCAGTTTCAGACAGTTTCTAGAGTAAAATTATGTGAAGGATAGCTTGAGCCCCATGCTCGAGTTAGATTTTAAGAACTGAGCTAGACTTCGACAGTGACTGCCTTAATTTCCGCAATATAAAAATGTGTCCTAAATGATCTAATTAAAAAGGTTAATTAGTGAATTTTAGGTGATTACGCATATTTTAGATGCATTCTTTTTAACATAGTGTCCACCTGGCCGTATAACTCATCTGCACAAACCGCATTGCTGTAGGATTTACCTCTTCTTTTTTAAACATTTAATATAGAATTACACAAAAAACGTGTATATATAATTCCTCTTTCGGTTCATTAAAAGAAGCAAAGGTTCTTCTATTCGCGATGTTACAAACTAACTGCGTTTAGGAACAGCATAACGAAACCTACTATAATTTGCATACGTCGTCAAGGTTATCTCCGAACTAGAAACGTCACTGGCTCGTCTGCATGCTCAACGTTCCTCCATATAAGTAATATAATACGCTGCTCAAGTCTAGTACCTTCATACAGGCTAGTCTTTCGTAACTGCTGTACCAAAATACTAGCTGGTAGTGCACCATGCTGTGGCCCCGTGCACTCGGCTGCCAATCCACGTAGCATGACTTGGGCGCTAGACGCTAGGCATAAAACTTTCCTTTCTAACACTGACGACCTCTCTTTGTGTGTACGCAGTTATGGAAGTGTGAACTTGTAGCTTATTCCGTGCCTCTTTCTATCGTTTTTTATTGCCAAGGACGTTAGAATTTGTTGATACAAACTTGAAACTTTATTGGTGCATTTAATAAAGGGTTTGTTCCAGGTATTTCTTTTGGCTTTGTTGACTTTCGCGAATATCCCTGAGAAAATTAACACCACTTGCACATATTGTAGCTGTGATATGCATCGCATACGTTATTGATCAAAAAGGGGCCTTCATGGAATAGGATAAGGTGGTCCTTCAAAAATTCAAAGAGGATCCTTAAAGAATTCAAAATAGGACATCGCGGAAAGAGGTGTCCTATTTTTAATTCCTGATGATACATCCGTGAACCTGTTCCCTACTATCCCTGTTGCGATGAGAGCCAACCCCGAGGCCACACCAATTCGCAGAAATGTCGACGGCTGTGATAACTAGAGTTCCGTGTTTTCGGTATTTACCGATAAGGTCTGACAAATATTTCCCAAATCCAATTTTATCAAAGATAAAAAAAACGAAAACAAATATTTTGAGATGTCCCCGTGTGATCAAAAACTTGGACGTCACAGGAATACATCTTTATCTACGATACTATACTGTGCTAACCCAAGACACAGCTCGCACTGGAACTGTTCTCAGGACGATTTTTACTCGGCAACACCCATATGTCCCTTGTGATTTTCTTATCTGTACCTGGACGACTAGCAAATATTAGGGTCACGCGATTGTTCCTTGGAGGAAGAGAAATCTAACTCATGTCTAATGTTTTCCTCAACGCTCCAGGTAGCACGCCAGTGTAACGCCCAACTGGGCACAATACTTACAATCCTGGGGACCTGCCATGGGCCTATAATGATATCGCTTTAAGGCATTAGTTAGTGCCGTAGTACTTTGTTCTGCCACATGTCTAGCTAATTAAGACCAAGACATCCAGAGTGTGGTCAATAGTCAAGTTCGGCTCCATCTTGGTTTCTTCGGGCTTTGTAAGTCCCTAAATTCCCTGACAAAATTAAATGTTGGTTGAAAAACTGTGCTACGTGGGATAAGCCCCCATAAACACCGATCTTTATCTTACACCGAAAGTTAACATAAAAGAACACCGAATCTCTGAGAAACTATTGACCCCACAAAAAGCACCCCCGAATTATGAAAAATAAACTCCGAATCACTGAGCCTTCGCTATTCATGCTTTAAGCGCGTCAGTTACCCGACAATAATTAAGAATTAAAACTTCGAGACATGGAAACGAAAAGGGACATAAACACCACCGTCTCAAAACCAGCACAGCATACAGCTGTCATTTACTTCCACAACAGCCTTCTTCTTTGTCAAACGTTCATCTAAATTATGCTCATTCAACAACAGGCACACTCACTACACTAAGAAAGCCTCGAGCACACGAACTGAGTCTTCTTCCTTGCCGTCTTTCTCTTAGTTGTCGTATTCCAATTCATACTTGACCTAACGGCAGGCACACACAGACCACCGAGAAACCATATGTATCGAACACAGGTCTAAAGGCATTTTTCAAATGTCAATTGCTCATAGAAGAAAAACATGAAAACAAATACACGAATCAGAACCTAGATATGATAGTGAGGATGCAAGCGAGTTGGTGAATGTTAACAATGTTGAAAAATTCTGAGATAGGGGCAGAAATGAACATATGATTCGAAGGAACAGAAAAGGACTGGATGACGTCTCAAACTCCGAGGGGCTGCGTTTGAGACGTCGTTCTAACATTTTTTCTTCCTTGGACTTATATGTTCATTTCTGCCCCAGTCTGAGGTTTATTTAACATGGTTCACAACCCACTTGGAACTAAGAAGAAAAAACTCTTTAGTGTCCTTGTCCAAAGTCAAAGACGGCATGCTTATACAATTTACGGCGACCGCTATCCTAATTGTCTCCTTAATCACCATTTCAAGCTCGTATTTTTCCTTGACAAGTACAATCGTCTGCTTTCAATCTGGGTAACAATTTTCACATTTTCTCGGGTTTTCTACAATTTGAGAACTGGCGGAAGAAAAATTAACCGCTATTGCCTGCTCCACTGTTCGGACGTTCAGGTAGCGGCTAGTTTGACCCACGTACGAGAACGCATAGCCCATTGGTATCTCGTATACTACTGACATCTCACAAAGTGGTTGCCGCATCTTTATGATTTCTTTGGCAACCTTGCTTACCTGCTGAAAAAGGAGTTAGCCTACTTAATCGTAAATCATTTTTAAAACAACTCGTACACAATAACTTTCTGACAGTGCCTTCAGGTTGTGTGAAACAACATGGAAGAAGGGTGGATCGCAAGGATGCGCGCGAGCAGGAACGTGAACACACGTGAGCCACGAGATGCAAAGATCCTTTGATGTCCCGCTGCGGCTGCTTTTATACCCCTGCTGTGGCGTCAGGTCTTACGTAGCAGTGACGTCAGGGGACATCACGTATATGATACATCTTCCTTCTTTTTTCTTTTTTGGTGAGATGACGCTTACTTCTCTTGGTTGGAGCTTTCGTCGTAGCTCCATCTCGTTGGCGGGTGATGCGCTCTAGCCCACCTGCGCGCTTGAAATGTTTGTTCATTCCGCGAGGTGTGAGAGCTTGCAGTGGTTAGTTGGAGGAGCTGTGGCGACAGCAGTGGGAGTGCAATAGGGAATTTCGCTAGGGAGTGTCCATCGTCTTCGTCGTCACCGTATAAGCAGGGCGATTCATGTGTCAACTTTAGATGCTGTCTGTTTCTGCGAAGTACGCTGTTGTTCTCAGTCAGAACTGCATAAGACCTTACCGCGACCTGACGGAGCACCTTAGCCTTGAGGTTCCAGCTAGTAGCATGCCCGGGACGGAGAAAATGCAGAAATGTCCACATTCGTTTTGTCTGTGCTTACGCACCTGCGTCCCCGGTGCCTGTGCGAAGTTTGGCACTCCCTATCGTAGTCTTCGCCCCATGAGAAGCTCACTCAGAGTTCGGCCGTCCTCCAGAGGTGTGGTCCGATAATTGAAAGCACCTAGCCAGAAGTCCTCTCCTCCTTCCGTTGTTTTCTTAAGGATGCGCTTGGCTGTCGGTACCCTTTTTTCAGCTAAGCCATTTGAACGTAAGAAGTGAGGACCCGAGGTTGTGTGCTGAAACTCACAAAGAGAGGAGAACGTCTTAAATTCTTTCGATGAGAACTGTGGTCTATTATCTGAGCAGACCTCGACAGGCAGACCGGGTCTTGCAAAAGTGGCACTCAGCTTTTCAACTACGGTTCGCGACTATAGTATCTTTCAATGGTTCGATTTCGAGAAAGTTTGAGTGTGAGTCATACGTGACCAAATACAGGTTTCCGCCATATTCAAATAGGGCTACCCCAATTCGAGTCCAGGGTTGAAGAGGAGTTTCATGCAACATCAGTGGTTCACTCGGTTGAGAGTATGAGTGACACTGGCAGATGCTACACCTATCGATCATAGCTTCTATGCCGGAATTCATGCCGTGCCAAAAAACAAGGTTACGGGCTTTGGCTTTACACTTAAAAATTCCCTGGTGACCATCATGAATACGCTTTAAAATTTCCGGTTGCATTGACTTAGGAATTTGTACTCGAGTTCCTTTAAACAGGATGCCATTGAGAACCGACAACTCTGACGTCATGTCTCGATAAACACCCGTCAGAGTTCTGTTGTTAGATACCGCTGTACTAATTACAGCGGTATCGTCTGAAGTGCTTTTCTGCAACCTCCTGAGAGTTGTCGGGGATACCTTGTCAAAGAGGCCATTGGTAGCATGAACCTCGACATCATCCGCAATGTCATCGATGGCTGTTACCGCTGGAGCTCTAGACAGTGCGTCTGCCAAAACCAGTTCTTTGCCGGGAACGAACTTTATGTCAAAGTCGTATTTTAATAGCCGAAGAAAAAACCGTTGTAGTCTGGGTGGCACATCTCCCAACGCATTATTGAGGATTTGAATAAGTGGATTGTGATCAGTTTCAGCTGTAAACTCGATGCCATAAACAAAAGCGCCAAATATTCTCGCAGCCGAATGTTAGAGAAAAGTCTTTTTCTCAATTTGTGAATATCTGGACTCGGCATCTGTATGTACCCGGGAAGTGTAAGCAACAGGTTTTCACTCTTTGCCGTGGCACTGAAGTAATACCGAGCCTATTCCAAATCTGGATGCGTCAGAAGAAACTTTGATGCGCTTACTTGGGTCAAAAATAGCCAGCTGCGGGCGTTGTGACAAGTTTTTTTTTTAGTTCTTCGAATTGTTTTTGGTGACATGGAAGCCATTCAAATATCACGTCCTTCCTTAGCAAATCCTGTAGAGTTGTATTTTCTGCCAGGTGGGGCAAGTACTCGCTGAAATAATTAATTACTCCTAGCAGGCGCTGGAGTGCCTTCTTGTGAAAAAGCGGTGAATCTCCGACAGACGCAGGAAAGGTAAAGCAGCCATCGTCTTGACTCGCAGACGTAAAGCAGACGACATTAACTACGCCAACCGCGCCAACCCGCCGACGCCGTTAAAGAGTGAGGAGTCTCGCCGCACACGAAATGAGGGAAAACGTATTTGAGGAGGGAACTTGCGGACACTAACCACCCTCACTCTCGGTTCTTACCAAACAATCCTCGGCGCCTCGAGACACCTCGCCAGTGAGTCCTTTGACTACTCTCCTTGATGCGCGTCTGCTAGTTGTTAGACAAAAACAACGTGCCGCTCGAGTCGTTTCGTCTGCCCTCACTGAAAGGAGAAGTCGAGCTCGCTCGTAAAGACCTGCACTTCCGAAAGTCGCAGGAAAGGTAAGACAGACGCAGACGACGTTGCGAGCAGACGACGTTGCAAAGGAGCAGACGACGCTCAGATAGGGGGTCGCGCTCAGCCATTCAGGGCTCGGTGTCCTTCTGACGTCATTGCTACTCCTGCGCAAGAAGCAGACGACTTGCCCTCCGCATAGCAACCTACCACAATCGAGTGGTGCGACGCGCAACAGCAGACAATCCGCCCTTACGACGGCCTCAGCCCATGGCTGATCGCCAAGTTTTTTGCTTTCCAGATCACTTACGTGCATAAAGTGCTCAAATGCAACTTCAAACAAAACCGCGACGAGTAGAGTACGTACATTCAGGGTTAATAAGACTGCGATAGCCTTGCTTTGTAAACTCGGCGTCTGCAAAAGTCTCACTGGGTTTCATCAACCTTTATTTCCGGCAAAAAAATAACAAATGTGATGAACTTACATTGTCTCTGAAATCTAGGCCCGAATCCCATGTCGTCGACCCCTCCACTGTTCGATTCCATCGTGAATAGCACGCCGGCGGTGGCTATAGCCACCGATGCCGTGCATCACGTATATTACTGCCTTCTGTACGTTATCACTGCCTGCGTTTCACTATAGCGAAGCGCAGAAGGCAGTGATATACGTAGTGCAGCAGCGGAAAAGTAGAGGCCTTCAATGGCGAATGGGTCACGTGATGCCAAGATGGCAGCGCCCATGGAACTTTGCCTAAAAGCGTCTATAACACGAGTTTCATGCTTTCGTGTCTTTTGTGCTCTTTTTTAATTCATAAGCGTTTTTGGGGGTGTCTCCTTCTGACAGGTTCTGTGTCATTCGATATAAGGTTGCGGTGTTGGAGGAAAGAAACTAGGCAATTTATACGGGCTTGTCTCGAAGAAACTTAGACAGGGGATGGAATTTCTCACACTGCAGAGAACATGCGCTTGACTTGAACACGTTGGAATAGGTCCCGGTACCGATTACAAAATTAAAGAAGATAACGGAAGCTGTTCCGAAAGACAGAGCAGTCTCGCGGAAAGTTTACTGGATTCTCTGTTCCTGAATAACGCAGAATAAAACTATCGCTAAAAAATGTATTCACGTGAACCTTGGGTGTTTCTGATTCAGAAGCTTGAATCTTATGCGTTTTTTCGGTTTTAAACAATTTAGATAAAGCCTTCTTAGAATATAACTTTCAGGGTTTATAGGCATTTACCAAAACCCTTGTTATAACGAATGAGCAGATCTCGGCAAAAATAACATAATAACATTTTGAGGAAATACCACATTTACACCGATTTACACTAGCGCTGAGGCGAAGAAAGAACCTATAGGCTTAATAGCATTACAAAAACGAAGAGTTCAACTATTTTAGTGTATGTTCTAATAACCGCGCCGTTAAGCAAAAAATAAAAAAGGCATTCGTTATATTCTACAAAAAAATATAAACATGAAAATCAGCTTGCTCTGAAAAAGCAATCCACGACCACCATTCGGACAGTTTAATGCATTAATATTTTCAGGGTCCAAGGCACCAGAACACGCGAATAATACCGTTTGTGTAAACGTGCACCTTGAGAAATGCATAACTTATTAGCCCCAAAATAATTTTGCATCATGCACAAATAGTCATTATCAGCTTTTGTCGCATTTCAAAATCCGTCACGTCTCGTCATTATAAACCATGAAGAATAAACTATTCCTTGAATATCCCGCACCCACACTGTCCGCACTACGTAAAATGTTGACTTTTAAACATATATAACCAGCGGACGTATATCCTCAAAATACAATGTTTGTACACTATAATTTAATTTGGAGTAGGTCTAATTATTTGGAACACGCAACCGTATTCGAAAAGATATATCTAGATTGATCACACTGGAGTTTATCATATCTATTCACCTAGCCAATACACGCGTGACAAACAAGCTTTCAGGTACTTTCTGTCGGCTCAGATGCGTGGTGTCTAGGAAGTATCCAGACACCAACAACAAAACTTCGTTTCCTCAAATGCGTGCATCTACAAAGGCGACTAACTTGTATGATTCTATCAGCTCTCAGCACGTGCCCAATCACACGGCTAATTTGAGCTATTCCCTGGACCGCAAACGATGACTGCCCAAATTCCCGTCTAATCAAGATTCCTCGCGCTCTTGCGCGCAATGTCTCGACTAAATTCGATTTATCGCACGCTGTGCTCGTTACTAGCAATGTTAGGCCGTCCAATCAATGTCGTGGACAGCCAATATCTGACTTCTCAGTTGTTCAGCCAACTCTCCGGTTGACGTTAAGCCTTCATCTGACTCCTCTCCACGGAAGCTGCTTCTACGCAGACAGCGTTTCCGACATCGGTCGAAATTGCAGACCCGTCTTCCGGTGCCCGCCCGGAGACCAATTATCCCTGGGCTTGCGGAGTCTCATCAGCTGCCATCAGATGGTTAGTGGCACTGTCGCAATTGCCTTGCCCTCTAATCACATTGCGAGATGGGCCGTCTTATTTCTAATCGCATTTTATTGCGTGCGAATAAAGTGCCAAATCGGGCAGTTTTATTTCAGACACCATAGTCACTGACGAAGGGAGGGAGGAGTTTTAGTTGTCGCCGCGCCTCCAGCACAAGCTTTCTACACTTTTAGTTTGATAACGGCTATGGTGGCGTAAAAAAATGTCTGTTTCAATGCCTACCATTGGCCACACACCCACAGACCGATTTTGGCGTTGCAAAAGTCACGCCGATATCGAAGGGACTTTTTGACACCTGTTTGGCGTTACAGGTGGGTGATAGAGGCACGTTTATATTTAGAAGATGCACATGACCCTTGAAAACGTCTACATTGGTCGACTTTGTGCTCTAATGATATGCGTAACATACAACAAAGCAAACAAGCAAAACTTTGCGCGTGTTTTTTTAAAGAAGTCATTCGTCATTTTTATTGCCATTAGTAAACGATTTTGAACCCAAAATGCGAACTGAAGAGGGACCAATGACCAAGTATTTTGAAGCACATTATCCCCGCAAACTTTGCCCTTTTAAAGTAAATTAATATACCCTTGCAATTATCCTTTGTTCTTTTGTCTAATACAATTCACAGCTGGGGTATATATGAAACTAAAGAGGAAATCGCATATTATCTTAATCAAAACAGAGTAAGACTGTCCACTATTTCAGATATATCGGTTGCAGACTAAATGTATTTAGTACCTTCTCTCTCTCTCACACTATCTTCCTTCGGGTCGAGCGGAGGCGGAAGATGGCTTCTTTGTATCAACATCGGGGTGCAAGGAAATCCACGATGGGGTCAAATGCGAAGTTTGGGGAGCGGTATCTAGGTCATATAGCGTATCAATAGGACAACAGGATGTAACTGATATTTTCTGTGTCAAACAGGTAAGAGACTCCTTCCGAGTGAGTGTTGTTTTTAGAAGAAACGGGCCGTTCGTCGAAAGACAATTTGTAGCAGGTCAATCGGTAGCAGCGCAGTTCGTCACATAGGTTATTTCGTTATAGGGCAATTCATCGCGGTGGCAGTCCGTCAGACTATTAAATAACCTTGTTTTTCCGTGCCATTTCCTTAGTGCCAAACATATTGCTCCCAAAGAAAAAACCTCGGGTGTGGCCTTATTGACACAATCGTTTGGAGTCTCTTATCATAGCTGGTTGAGTGGCTGCTACTTTCGCAAAAAAGACGTTGTTTGAATTCCCGGTACTCCAACACAGTCCTGGTACGAGTCGCTAACTAATCGAAAAATCGTGGCACATATGCAAGCTCGTGAAGACGAATATAGATATTTTTAAATGGTAACTTTGCCCAGCACATCTATCCATAGTTAAATGTGTCGGGCGCACGCATCGGGATGTGTGTGCTGTCGGCTCCGTTGTAGCGTCAAATAATTGCTTGAAGCAGCTTGTCCAGTGCTTCCTGCTTCCTCGACACCTTTGTTGAGACGACGCCGCCAGCGGCTAGGCTTAGCTTTATTTAGGCGACAGCCTGATCTTTCTTAAGCGACTCCAAGGTCGGCTTGTTAGAAAGACCGTCTGAGCCGAGACGGGGAAAGAAAGCACTGCCAAAGCCAGCGCACGAGCCGAGCGGGACTCAAACCGCGTCTCTCAAGACGCTCGCGTGCCTCAGCCTTTGCAGTGCTTTCTTTCACCCAGTCTCAGCTGAGACGCTGCTTTAGCAAGACGGCCTAGTAACATCCAGACAATCGGCGATGCACAACCAACGTTGCTGTACAAAATTTAACCAAAATGTGTAGGCGTGGCACTATGAACTGCAGGTAATTGTTGATAATGGTGTTGTTTTTTTATGTTTACCCCAGCTATTGTGTTTTTGTGATTATCTAATGGTCCTAATATATTTTTTTCGGAGCAGCGTCAGATCAGCGAATATCTGGATCATTCTAGGGTCGCCCAAGAATGAGCAAGCCGCAAGTGTAGTTGTCTCAAAAAGGGCGTCGAGGAAGCAAGAAGCACGGGACAACCGACATCATAGAATTCTTCGACGCTACAAGGGAACCGGCTGCACGGACATCCTAGAGTCGTGCGCCGAAAACATTTTACCATAAGCTGATGTATCTATAGGCTAGAGTGACCGTTTCCAGAAAAAATTGTTATGAATGGATGTGTCTGGGAAGATGAGTTACCATTTAAAAATATATTTGTTTTGACAAACCTTCATATTTGCCGCTGTCCTACCGATCAGTTACCGGGACGACAAGTACCCGGGTTGTTTTGGAGTTTCTGGAAATTACACGGCTTCTCTTTTGAAAGTAACGACAATTCGATTAGCTATTATAAGAGACTCCCAAACATCTGTGTAAATAGAACCTCATTCGAGGTTTTTCGTTTGGGAGCAATGTGCTTGGCACTACAAAAATGCAACGAGGAGAAAACAAAGTTATTTCGATAGTCTGAGGAACTGTAACCGCGACGCATTGCCCTATGACGAAATGCACAAAAGTTATTTCGATAGTCTGAGGAACTGTAACCGCGACGCATTGCCCTATGACGAAATGCACAATGTCACGAACTGCTCTGCTACCATTGAGCTGCTACGAATTATCTTTCGACGAACAGCACTATAGCCGTTTTCTAGCCACTCAATTTCAAACAAAGTCACGCGCGCAGGTGGCAGCACCTATTTGGAAAAAAGGTGAATTACAAAGCGTGAGGATCAAGTATAATTCAGTATTTAATTACACAGTTAGTTGCACATGTTTAAGAAAATTGGGTTTTGGCCTGATTCACTTTGTTAAGTAATCTGAAATTTTGTACCTCAAGTTTTACTGATTTATCGACGTTATTAGGTTCAAGTGAATCCTATCCTTTTTTCTTGCACTTCTTTTTTCCTTTTTCTGTGCCACACCCGCGAGCGGAACACTCGGCGTCGTGACGTCACGACCGCTCTGCTGCCTCGCTCTTTACAAGTTTCCTCCACCTCGGAAGATGAAGAGATGGGGGATGACGGCGAACACGGGTGGTGGTAGGGTGACAGCTGGTCGGCGTATGCCATTCCACGTCCTACGCCGGAGTCGGGATCAGCCAACAAAAAGCCGTTGGTGCCGATTTGTGCTATTATTCGAAGAGGGCCTGACCGACGAGGAGCCAGCTTTTCTGAAATTCCTTGGCTTGTGTCACTCAGAGTGTGGAGGTTCCTCAAGATCAGGTCGCCGACCTTCATGGAAACTGGCAGCCGATGGTCATTAAAGTGGCGTCCCTGCGCTGTTGTGGCCTTCCCTTGATGAGAGACGGTAAACTGGTGTGCGTCCTGAATAGTTCTGGAAAGTTCATCTGCGAATGCATGGGCATTGGCCGCTGGGGGCTCCGAGTCACTCTGCGCATGTGGTGCTGACATACCTGACAGCCCCGCATATAACGGGATACGTCAGCACGCATTTAAATCCAGACGAAGCAACTGGAAATACGTTTGAGTGTTTTAAAGAACACCGCATGGGCGCTCAGGGGATGATCGCGCCCCATTTCAAATACAATTGGTCTCAGATGTCTTGGAAGCCATGGCACTCACTTTTCTTCTATGACTTGTACCAACAGCCCACTCGGCTCTATCTCTGTTGTCTCTGCAAGGTCTTGCAGAAGTCGTGCTTCCCTACCCTCCAACAAGGAGGCAGCCCCAAGGATCTGAGCTTTCAATAGTCTAAGCTGTTGATCGCGGGCCTGTTCTGCAACCAGACTGCGGACATCGCAAAGTGGTGTAATGTCCTTTCCCACCACTGCAGCTGTTGTCTCAAAGCTTATTCTGAGACTCTGAGTCGGGAGTGTCCAAGTGAAAGAGCGATTCAGCGAGGCCGTTGTCTGGAGCATCCACTTACTGCAGGGGAGCACGGCTGAGCGCGTCAGCAGGAATGTTTGCGCGTCCTCGTCGATGCATGTTCTTACAATCAAAACCCTGCAGTCTGGGAACCCACCACTTGACCCTGGGCGGTGGTTGATCGGTGTAATCACCCACGACAGAGAAGGATGGTCGCAAAATATTTCGAACCTGGTGTTCTCAAGATACGGTCGAAATGTGCCCACTGCCCACACCATGGCTAGACACTCCCATTCTTGAACTGTGTAGTTTTTCTCAGAGCCGGTGAGGACTCGGCTAACAAAAGATATATTCTGCAACTTTCCAGCGTGCTCCTGTAGAAGAACAACTCCGATCCTCATGCTGCAAGCATCCATATCCACAACAAACGGGCGATTTAGGTCTGGAAGTCGGACCACTGCTTCGCAGGCCAGCATCCTTTTGAGTGTGTCGAATGAAGTTTGTTGTTGATCATTCCAGAGCCAGGGATGGTCCTTCCTCAGAAGAACATTCAGGGGCTGAGCGATGACTGAAAATCGAGATATGAAGTTCCTGTAGTATCCGGCTACGCCTAGGAACACCTGCAACTGCTTGATGTTCTGCGGCTGGGGATACTGTAGAATAGCAGACACTTTATCGGGGTCCGGCTTTCACTTTCCTCGAGAAATAACATGCGCGAGAAACTTGAGTGCTTGACGCCCTATCTGCACCTTGTCAAGGTTGATGCTACGCCCAGCAGCCGCAAGTCAATACAGTACTTCCCGCACATGCCGCAAGTGGTCGTCAAGGGTGGTTGAATAAACTGAAACATCGTCGAGGAATGCCATGAAGCAACTGTGTTGGGCTTCAACTAAAACTTTGTCCATGAGGTATTGGAAGGAAACAGGCCGGCCAGCAACGCCGAAAGGCATCCTTTTGAATTCAAATGTCCCTCGGTGACATATGAAGGCAGTTTTAGGCACATTTTCCTGGCAGACAGCTATCTCGAAGAATCCCTGAAAGAGATCAAAACTTGTGAACCATTGGGCCGGACCCAACTCCACCAATAACCAATCGGTCCGGGGCATCGGGTACACGGTAACTTTCGTGCACGCGTTGAGAGGCCGGTAATCAATTGCTAGGCGGTAGCCTCCGGCCTTCTTTTACACTAGCACTGGCGCACTACCCCAAGGGCTGTTGCTGCGACGAATGAGGTCTTGATTGAGCAGTTTTGCTATACAATCGTCCATGATCTCTCGTTTCCGCGAATTTACTGGCGAAGCTTGCAGCGAATCGGATGACTGTGTCCCGTGTCTATCTGGTGCTGCACAAGAGATGTCCTAGAAGGGTTCTTGGTGAAAGAGTGCTGAAAATCTTTTATAAGCTCCTTCAGTTGTGGCTCTGTGTTACTGTCGAAGAAAGTCGCCGACTCATCGGAGAAATACTTGTCCGGAGCAAAGAAGTCGGTTTCTGAACCTGCAGCTTCAAGAACTAACTCTTCACCAAAAAGGTCTTGAAGAAAGTATGTGTCTTCTTCAACTGTCTCTTTTGCGCAAGTCCTCTGTTCCTTTATAAATGGATCGACTCGCTGCGGCTCAACGCCTACCGTCAAACCACCGAGGAAAATATGCGGCGAGATCCCATTCACTGTGAGGAAGTCTCTCTTAACCACGATGCCCTTGTAAAAATCAGGGATAAACAAGAACCGGTGACGACGAGTTTCACTAGCCCAGTGAATCGTGCAGCGTGTTGTAGCGAGACACTGAGCCCATCCTGCAGCTAGACGAAGTGCTCGTCTTTCTTGTTTCTTCTTCGCTCCACACGCTTCTGCAGCTTCCGTCGCTCGGGGTCCAAGAAAGCTCACGTTTGACCCGGTATCTATGAGAACTCTAAACTTTAGGATACCGATACGGATATCCAAAAGCGGCTCCCTTTCCCCGGTAGTTGCTGTAGCTTGCAGCGAGCACTCGTTGATGCCCGCCGGTGTGGCATCTACCGGCGTCGCTTCCAGGACACTGGGACTGGATGTGACCGGATTGGTGGCACCTATAGCATACAACTGGAGCCCGTTGTCGTCCCGTTGGACATCTCCTTTCGGTGTGCCCCACGCCCCCGCAACGCTGAAAGTGAGCCCCTTGAGTCTGCCAAAGAGTG
Organism: Ixodes ricinus; assembly: GCA_037355805.1. Classification (NCBI taxonomy): domain Eukaryota; kingdom Metazoa; phylum Arthropoda; class Arachnida; order Ixodida; family Ixodidae; genus Ixodes; species Ixodes ricinus. The sequence goes on from JAZHYW010010309.1 coordinate 24,388, forward strand.
ACAGGCACCTGGAACCATAGAGGTGGCCGTTGGGCTGGCAGCTGTTCTCTGAAGAATGAAGGTTGGACGGCAGCCGGATGAAGGGGCCAATGCGAAGCTAAGGACGTTGTAGGCAGCATGGGCGACATGAAAGCAGAAGTGTTTGGTTGTGCGAAACTCATAGTGCATTCTCCAAGGACTAATGTCTTTTTGACGACGTTCGTCTGAGGTAGAGGTAAGCCAGATTGTAACTCCGGATGACGAGCTCGAAGTCTAGTTGCCGTAGGGGCCTCAAAGGCAAAGTCACGGGCAACTTGATTAGTTGGAGGTGGCGGTGGCTTGTATTGGAGTCGTCTCCATGACTTTTTAATCAGCACGTCAGCGGTCTTTGCTAGCTCCTTGAGGTTGGCAAATTGCATGCCTGCGGCGAGGTCCTGTAGCTGTGGATGCATTTGTCGAAGCCCGCATTCAACCTTCTCTATATTAGGGACGGCTACTCCAATCATGTTGAAGTACTCTGATATCACGTAAAGAAATTGTTTAAAATTCTCATGTGGATGTTGCATCCGGAGCTTCAATTCTTCCTTGAGCTTGCGTTTCCCCTCGATGGGTGCAAACTCAGCAAGAAATGCAAGTTTAAAGTCATCCCAATTGTCGAAAACACCAGTGAACCGCCGCCACAGCTTCGCGCTCTCCTCGAGCGTTGCCGGGACCATTTGACAAAGGCGATTCTCGGTGGTGACACCAGTGTTGAATCAAAAGCATTAAGACGCTCCAGAAAAGATTCCGGTGTTTGCCTGTCTTCAAATCCAAAGAACTTCGGTAGCTCGAAAGATATTTTAGGAGTAGCACAGTCCATCAGATCGGTGGCTCTGGCTGCCACCAGACCGGCAGGAGCCGGCATCAAGGGATCTGTGATCAGTCTCTCGCGAACCTGGGCCACCAGCTGCTCACGCTGCAATGCGGAGCCATTCGTTCCTTGTAGAAGGCGCTGAATACACTCATCTGCTTGATTCTCCATCCCTGACGAGCCCCCACCTATTAGGCTCAAGTGAATCCTATTATTTTCTTCTTGCACTTTTTTTTCCTTATTTGTACCACACCCGCGAGCCGAAGACTCGACGTCGTGGCATCATAAGCGCTCCGCTGCCTCGCTCCATACAACGTGATAGAAAACGTAAAGGTTATAGGAAACCGACAGCGCTGATACAAAGTCAGAGTGTCTATATTGTGTCAACAATGTTTTTCAAAGTTTTTCTTTCAAATAAAGGCCTGTTTTCTTAATTTATGAGACGTGTAATTCAACTTCAGATGAAAGCATTTGCTTTGTTTATACAAACAGCTGAACGTTTACGTAAAAACACTCTAGGCGTTCATGGTTCTAATGCGTGAAAAATATAGAAACACAACCCAAATTTGGATGCGATGTTTTCAGTTCCACTTGGGTCACCTACCTGTTTCTCTCATTGATTCTGTACAAAAACAAGCGTCATGGCGCCCATGATCGCGTACAACCCTCGGGGAACTCGCTGATGTGAACATCAGCGACCAAAATTAAATAGAGATCGTTACTTAAAAAGAAAGACTTTTTTTTTGGTGGGGGGGGGGGGGGATTAATTACGAGAAACCCGGGACGAGACTCCGTTGCACACCTTCTCGGGGCAAATAAAAAAGCCGTGGGACAAACAAAACGTTACCGCCGACCCACCCTCCTAGAATATGCACATTTTCCACTTATTTGTTTGAGTGTTGAAGCTACAGCGGACCCTTCCGACCTCCCTCACCGATCTCCGGCACTCACGTGGAGTTGTCCTGTAGTGGAACAGGAGTCTAGATATCTAAGTCTGAAAAATCCCAGATGAACATTTCTTTAGCTTGTTCTTGACAGTCTGAACAACACGCTCCACTGCACCATTTGAAGCTAGATGGTTGTGTAGTACAAGCATGCAGCGTATACCATTGCGTGTAAAGAAATTCCAAGTATTGTGCACTTGCGAAAGACGGACCATTGTCTTATACTATCAGATATGGTAGACCATGCTGGACAAATGCTACTCGCAAGGCTGCGATAGCTTCCGCCTATGTGGATGGCACGGGAAAGTCTTCAACCCATTCTGAGAAAGTATCAACAATGACAAAGAAGTTTTCGGCCATGAATGCCTTCGAAATCAACGTGAAGTCTGAACCAGGGTTCCTGTGGAAAAGGCCAGAGTGTCTGTTGAACTGGATGTGAAGGCCATTGATGACCTTGGCACACTGCGCAGCTCTTCACGCTTTCGGCAATGTCATTGCCGATACCCGGCCACCAGCCGTGGTTCTCCTGGCGAACATTTGGGTTTTCCCAATGCCTAGATGGCCTGCATGAGAAGCTTCAGGACACGATCTTGCAACACTTGTGGGACTGCCACTCGTGCTCCCCATTGCAAACATCCGTCATGAAGGCTTAGTTCGGCACTCCTTGCACTGAAAGGCCCCTTGTAGTTCCAATGAAACGCCCTCTTCTCTGAGAACAGCGAGCACCACGTTCCCAGATCCGAATCAGTCTTCGTTGCTTGAGCCAAGGGAGCAGGTGACAGAGGACTAAGGTAAGCTTGTTCGAGTATGATGAATTAAGCCTGTACAAGTTCTGAAATACCGTTTGTCGGCAATGGAAGTCTACTGAGTTTATCTGCGCGACCCAAATCGTTTGCCGGTTTGTAGAGAAGCTGGTACTTGTAAGCAGAAAGCATGAGAGCCCACCGAATGAATCGAGGCGCAGCGTGGACTGGAATTGGCTTGTCAGGAGTAATCAATTCAAGTAGAGGCTTGTGGTTTGTGAAGGCTTGGAACGAGTTTCCCGACAGGTACCGGTGGAACTGCTTTACACCGTACACCAAGGCTAAGGCCCCTCTGTCGAGTTGGCTGTAGTTTTGTTTGGCTCGAGACAAGCTTCTGGATGCGTAGGCTATGGGTCGTTCTTGACCATCAGCCTCCCGGCGTTCCAGAAACTGCGCTAATCCCATACTGTGAGGCATCGTAACTGAGACACATAGGCTCTGGGTTGAAATGAGGAAGAACCGGAGCTGAGGTCAAGAGATGCTTGTTTGAAGTAAAACCTTTCTCTTGGCTTTTTTCCCACTCCAACTTCTTCGCTTCAGTAAGAAGCAAACGGAGTGGACGAAGACGTCCAGGCAATTTAGGAAGGAATAGTCGGAAGAAGTTGATCAAACCTAAGAAACTTTAAAGTTCCTTGTCATATCGTGGCTCCGGGGCATGTTGCATAGCTGTCACCTTGCCAAGACCTGGTGAAATCCCTTTCTTGCTGATGAAGTGCCCAAGGTATTCTACTTGAGGCAAGAAGAAAAGGCATCTGTTGGACCTCAGCCTTAGTCCAACGCCCTAAAGGTGAGCAAAAACAGAACGAAAATTGGGAAAGCGATTTGATTCGGACATGCAAATGACAAGAATGTCGTTAAAGTAAACAGCAACGTGCGGCAGTCCTCGAAGCAAGTTCTCCATCTACCGCTGGAAGATAGCTGGAGCAGACGAAACTCCAGAAGAAAAACGGGTGTACTGGAACAAGCCCATGTTCGACGAAAGAGTCACATGCTTCCTGGAATCTCGTTCGAGAACTACTTGCTGGTAGGCATCTCTCAAATATAACTTTGTGAACTTCTCACCCCCGGAAAGCGTGGCCCACAGATCTTTGATCCTTGAAATGGGGTACTTCTCCAATGTTGCCTCTAGATTGTCAGTAACTTTAAAATCTCCAAAATTCTCACACGGGCATCCATCTTGGCCACAGGAACAATATGCGCAGCCCATGTAGAAGTCTTGACCGGTACAGTAACACCCTCTCTTTCTAACCGCTGGAGTTCTTGCGTAACTCCCTCCTTCAAGGCAATAGGTAGCGGGCGTGGCTTGATGAACTTCGGAGGAGCACCTTCTGGAACACGAATAGTGGCTTCGGTGCCCTTGAAGGTAGTACCTAGGCTTTCGTGGAAGACTTCCGAAAACTTGTGAACTAGTTTTCACATCCGAGAGAGAAGGGACGGTTGCCTCCACCTTCGAGAAGTTGATTCTCAGGTCTCGAATCCAATTGCGTCCAAACAGTGCAGGCGAACCATCTCCAGTAAGGAAGAGAGGTAAAAGTGCCTTCTAGTCTTGGAACTGTACTCTTGCGTTTATTTAGCCTTTGACCAGAGTTCCCCGGAATAACTTTGCAACAGCGTCCTAGACGGTATGGCAACTACAGCTCGAAGTAACTCATGAAAGCGTTTCATTGACATGACGGAGACGGTCGCGGCCGTGTCCATTTCCATACAATATGGCTTGCCGCACATGTTGAAAGTGACTGTGAAAGGCGGTGAAAGCGCAGCGCTGTCAACTTGCACACGTCAAATACCTCGGACGATGTCACTCCGGTATTTTTATTGTCATCGAGAATGTTCAGTGGACGTGTATGTGGTAGACGAAACTTGCGTCCGGGCCCTAAAAATGCTGCTTCGCATGTTTGTTCTTGGACGATTGGGCGTCCTTTTGTTTTTAATTACACATCTTTGAGAGGTGTCCCCTCTTCCGGCAGTAGTGGCACTTACTATTCACATGCTTGCAGCTGAACGCAAAGTGTATACCTCCACAGTGGTAGCAGGTGACATCTCCCGCCGGTGTAGTGACGCGGAAAGTCATGAACGCACTGCTGCTAGAACTTGCCTGGCGAATCTCTCCGGCGTCTTTCTTTGCTGTTTCCATGGCCAATGCGATCTGCACGGCATCCTCGAACGTGAGGTCCGGCTGCTCCAAGAGCCTGGTCTGGTATTGTAATGCTGTTTATTCCGGAGGGTATGCGGTCTCTCAGCATGTTTCCTAGCTCTGTTCCAAAATTGTAATGCTCCAACAGACTCTTCAATGCTACAACGAAATTGCTTACGGCGTCCCCTTCCGCGCAAACACGCGAATCGAAACGAAACCGTTGAACGACGGCAAAAGGCTTGATGCAGTAGTAACTTCCGAGAACGTTGAGATGTTTTTCTAAAATCTTATCTTGTGGTTTGGTGGGCTTCACCGGGTCTCGCAGTAAGGGGTATGTTTTTTGCGCCGAAACAACTAAAGAAAATTACCTTTATTTGGCAACGTCCACGTACTTCGCCGAACAAAAAGCTCCAAAACGTTCGACGTATGACGGCCAGTCCTCACCCTCTCCCTTAAAAGGTTAAATTTCGCCGAACGTGGGCACTGCGAGAGCAGAAGCTTGAAGATTGTCTGGTAGATATAGGGCACGTCGCGAACTTGCGAAGCTGAAGAACTGGAACGAGGTCTTCTTCTTTCGTCGGCAATTGTTACAAGAGAGGATAGACCGCAAGGCCGGCAGGACGTGGCCGGCTGAACAGAAAAAGAACGACGTTCCCTTCGCTCCTGGAAATAAAGAGGAAGTGATTTATTGTCCGGTGATAGCGATCACAGTCACCGACTATATGGCTAGAGAATCTGGCAGCGCTAGAACCAGATGAAGATTGCAACATATTGCCCTACCGACCTGATAACTTCGTTCAACCGTTCGCAGAGGAGATCGCTAAACAGAAGATGCCCGTCAACTCGCCCGCATCCGCACCCTCAAATCTCAGCAATAACAAAAACTGCGTTACCACGGCCGTCACCTACAAGCTCCCTATGACCTAGGTGAGGATTGTGGACTTCCCGGCGCGCACCAGGCAAGGGCGAGAATTTTCTCAAACACTTTTTTGGCCCTTTTTGTGATATCCGACAACTTTCCCCAACCAATCATGAAGCCGTACCTGTTACGCCACTCCGTGACCATCGCTTTAGGTTCTCCTAGGTGGTGCCCATCAGCCGCATGAAGCCCTTCTACCGCCGAGATTTATTAGCGGCGAGATGTTTTGATGGCACCCTCCTATGGTTCCCTCTCGTGACGTCATTACCTTGCGAACAACAAGATCGATGGTATTTGTAATGAGCATGGTGGAAGATTGAAATCCTTGTGCTCTGCAACCAACACTTCCAACGCCGACAAAACTGAAGTTCTTACGTTACTCTTATTTCTGTCAATGAGAAATCCTTTGCTGACGTCATAGTCAGCGTTTCGCCAATCGTTAAAGGCCTACCACGGTGACGGTTTCGATCGCGCACGTCGCCAATAATGTTCTAAACGCGCCGGGAAGGGGGAGGGGATATCGTAAAGAAGAAGTGGCACCCCACACAAGCACGAGTTTGACAAGCACGCGCTCGGCACAGACTCGTTTTAAATTCTGTACCGCCATTAATATCTACCGTATTTTTCCTTTATCTTTTATTAAATCACCTTTCAGCACCGTGTCAACAATTTATATATTTCAAGGCACCATAAGCATAAATAAAAGCAGTTCATCGGTATTCAACGCACCTCCGTTCGATATGTAGCCATATTTCCTTCAGTCCGCCTCTGCACTCCATTAATGATTCAGTAGGACGTATACGTGCATTCAAGAATATTTATTGTGCGATCTCTTTTTTTTCTTTCTTTTTCCCCAAATGTAGAGCTTCAAGTCTTAGCCACGTGCCGGCTCAAAACAAGTCTAGGTCACAAACTCGGCGCCGGTGGAAATTCTTACGCCTACTCTTCCACGCGCCGTTAAAGAAAGTTGGGGATGCAGGACAGGTCGAAGGATAGTATTTCGCAAAGCTATCAACAGTTTATAAGGAACGTCAACACGTTACCTTCCGAACACAAAACACGTAAAACATTTTTAAAAATAGGTTGCGAGTTCTGGACAGATTTTGCAGCAGTTGAAGGCAGAAAGAGCACTTCACGCTAAAAATTACAGAGTGAGGAAAGAAGCGTTCTATCGGGGGTGTGATCAGTAAGTAGATTTGTTTTGCGCTGGCGTCAGAACGCTTGTGTAAAGTGCGTGTCATTGAAACCCAAGTCTCACTCACGCCGCTTGTTTTTCTTTCGGCATTTCGCGTAAGAAATCAAATCAAATCAGATTTATTTCGCACGAATAAACAGATACATAAGCAGGTCTCTCGAAGCCTTGGAAGGCTTAGGCAAACTTGCTTGGTTAGTGCTTGGAGCTGGAAGCAACGGACGTCATAAGAAATATAAACATCGGTGTGAGTTATATTTATCAAACCTGAGAAAGAGAAAAAAATGTATCTGTGGTTTATTTATGTGTTCTATTATTTGGACTCACCACTCCCTTCCTCTGCACTATCAGAGGAGTCCTTCTAAACTCAAGGCAACTGAATCTCATTAGCATTCTTAATTCTTGTTCGATCCTTCGATTTCCGGGTCTGTCTCAAGGACGGCGGGAGGGACCCTTTGGGATACACCGCTTCAAGGCGGGTTTGCGCAAAAGAGAAACCTCGGTTCTCATTGAGTCTTCGGCCGCGGAAGGTTCTCGCCAGATTGCGCAGGTTTTGTATGATTTATTGCGTTCATTTACTGGCCAAGGTGAAAGAGCTGCTCGCCACCCACAATTTCCGTTTCCCGACACGCGCTGCAAACCGGCGCTGTATTTGCGATGGTTTTGGCAATTTCGTCATATTTCACCGGGAACGTATACTACCCGGGGAAATTAAATTATCTAGAAAGTGTTTTCTTTTTTGCCTTCCGCAAGCTATGATTTCGTAATAAAATTCAACAACGTCAACACAAAAAACAACATTTCAAATCAATAAAATCAATATGCCCAAATGGCCTAGTTGGTTGGGATAAACCGTAAGAGTAATACGGAAAAAAAGGTGGCCTCTTGCGACTGTCTTACAGTGTCCTTTATTTTTAGCATATTACCCTAAAAAAAGAGTGCACCTTTTTTATCTTTTTTTTGCAACTTTACTTTTTTAATTTTTGCGATTTGCAGTGACGCCTGCAGATGAGGAACAACAAGTTACATTTAGACGCGCGACAGCACTCTAGGTCTGGCTTCCTATGCTCCCCTCCACCTTACCATGCACCGCAGCGGACTCTACGAGCCTAACGATCAAATTCAATGCCACGTCAGTATCACGTGACCTCCGAAAAGGGCGCAGTGTGGGTCGCGTACTTACGCGATATGGTAACAGTGTTGAATCCGCAAGGATGACTCCTGTTGCTTGCGCCGCGGACCATAATAGGGTGAAACGAAGAATATAGCATGACGTTCATTCGCGTATTCACATTCTTAGCGCAGATTAACTCTTTAGTTTCAAAGGACACGCGTATTTTGCCTATTTCTTGTTTCTTTACTTAAATATGTGTTCTTTGGATTTCCGTACGTGCCAGTGGATATACGTACTGCACACACAAAGAAAAAAAACTTTTGTGAGTCGACTTCCCGCAGAACACAGAAGGAGACAATCGTGGTGACAGCTCAAGGATCCCAGCCAATGACGAAGCTCAAAATACGATTACGTCTCAAGGACAGACCTATAGCTAAATTACCGAAGCATCGAATGGGAATGCAGGGATTGGTGTTCCACGCGCCGCACGCGCTGGCCTCAGCAGTAGTAACTTTTCTAAAGCAAATGCCTAAAACAAATTTCATCTTGCACGCGCGTTCATCAAAGCTTTTTTTGGTTATTTACTTTGAATCTTTTATACGGGGAAGGCGTGCGCGTGTGGCGCGTGGAACATCAATTCCTGCATTCTCGTTGACGCTTGAGTACTTTAGCATTAGGTCTATTGCGATGCGACCAGAGACAATAAGGAAGTGAAACGTCAAGCTTCATACACCTGCGAACGCCACTATTTTTGTTTGTCTAATCTTATCCCAAGTTCTCTCATTTGCTGGGATTTTCTTTTAATTAACCTTGAAGTGTGGGCTAGTCCGAATGCAAACATAATAATAATAAAAAACGAAAAGGACGACAAAGTAAACATCAACCGAAATATTTATTTGGGTGACATGTATCATATTTATGCTAACTCCTGACATGAATAAACTTTAAAAATAAATTGGGTTGTGTGTATGTTTATACAGCCTAGAACTTAGTCTGCCTCAATGGGCGACTGAGTCTCCCAGCTGTATAGATGAGAAATTTAGCCAGTCCAGTACAACCGCTAGCCTTGGGTCTTCAAGGTGCATCACGCAGTATTGATTCACGACCGCACGCCGGTACGATGATCATCCAGATTAGAGACGGGCAGGGGTGGAGATTGAACCCAGGACCCTGGTTAAACTTCGAGTTGAGAGCCAGCGCAGTGTCCTTTCGGTTCCTTTTGACCTTGTCCTCGTCTATCGGTTTTTTTTGTTAAGTTAATTATTGTTAGTTCACTGATTAATGCTATTTTAGTGTTCAACACCAAGGGTCTCCAAAGGTTTTGGCTAAGGAGACCGGATTAAGGATATTCCGCAGTCTCAAGAGCCGAAAAATAAATAACCCCATGCAACAAATAATAGATTAATAAAACGAAACAAGCATTTAAATACAAAAATAAAACATTTCGGAATATAAGAAGGATCAAATACATATATGCTTTATTTCTGATATTCAATCCGTTTCTAATTATGCCATTGTCAAAAAACAAATCGCGATACAGAAAACTCATGAGGCATTAACCAAAGCGCATAGGAACTTTGGCATATCGACACGGGCCAGGAGAATAATGATGATGGCAACATGCAGTAGTTATGACACAGCTGCATTACGCACTATATACACGAGAACTCGAATAAAAGTTAACACTGCTACACATACTAAACACATGAGTCAACGAATAGTAACGCTTGTGATGACGATGCACAATAGGTAATGTTGCGAGTAACCGTGTTCTAATACAGTTTTCTCCCTTCCTGATGTCTTCGTTTGTGCCTTTAGTGCGCGTTGAAGAGCCATGTTTTCTCTTTGTTTAAATTTGAACGCTCGCTTTTTTTAAGGCGAAAGTTTTACCTGTCCCATTGAGTGAAAACTCGAAGTAAATGGTCATAAAACACGATTACGCGACCCGCGCCGCTCAATGGGAGACCCTAGTTGTCCTATTACCTTGGCGTCGTTCTTGCGGTCGTCCTAGAAGTCGACCTAGACCTCTAGGATGACCTCACTTGTCACATTACTTGAACAACAAGCAACATCGGCGTTGCTCTGCCCGAAAGGTGGACATAAAAAGGCATCATCAAGCGTCATCGGCGTGATGCCATCAAGCGTCATCATACGCCATCAGCGTGATGTCACCGCCGGAGCGCCGTGTGCAAAAGGTGCGCTTCAGACTTCTTCTTCTGCCCGTTTTCTGCTTCGTGCTATGGACTGTGAGGCGCGTCTACATCTACGGCCTCGACATCGGCTGCAGCGCCTACGTCTACAGGGGCTTCCACAAGCAAACGGGGCCACCCACTCAGATACGCCACAGCCTCTTTAAGTGTCCTCCTCCATGCCCGCTACGTCTCCTCTAGGCATCGTTCTCGACGTCGTCCTAGTCGTTGTCCTTAAGGTCGTCCTACTCGTCGTCCTAGAAGTCGTCCTAGACGTCGTTCTTGACGTCGTCTAGACGTCGTCCTCTAGGCGTCTCTCGACGTCACCCTAGACGTCGTCCTTAAGGTCGTCCTTAATTTCGTCCTAAACGTCATCCGCGACGTCAGCCTACGCGTCGCCCTTGACTGGCTTTCGCCTTGTTATACGTAAGCAGTCTTAAGTGTACTTGCGTAATTTTTTTCTTTCTGCTGGTTGCAGCGGGAATTTTCCGCCGACCGGATCTAGGCCGGGGGCCGGGGTTTGGAGACCCCTCTTCTGCACGAATGCGTACTGGCTGGAGTCTTCTAGTGTGTTGATGGGTTCAGCGAACTCGGATTACTTTTCCAATGGGCTGTTCAATCTATAGTTAAGAGTGCAGCAAAACGATTTTCGAGACGTTTTATTTAAATCGTTGCCTCATGAAATCCCTAATACGTACTCGAAGAAACCAGAAAACAAATAAGTTTTTTTTGCCGTGCGTTAATACTTGCAGGTAGGAAAATAAAAATATGTCTCGAGTAAAGCCTCCTCGCAAAGTGGCAGTCTGTAGTTTTAAGAGAATGACTGATTTTATAAGAATGCAAACAATATACAAACTTGATCATGCTGACACACCAGGGGCAGCAGAAAGTGTCCAGCACAACGCACGCTCCGTATGTCCTTTGTGCTGTATGTTCGATTTTGCTTATTAATGGGTTATCTTTAGTGCCCTGTTTGTCTATGCTGGAACGAAAACTAAATGACGTAGAAAACTGCATCGGGCACTGATTGTCTATTCTCTCGGGTCACGTGACATGACGTTGTAATGTAGTTTTGCTATGAAGTTCGAGCTATGCTCGTAAAATGATGCAGTTAGCGGTGACGTCAAAATTTTGTCAAGATGGACTTTGTCGATGCAGCTAACTGAGTGGTCGAGACACAGCCGGAGATCGTTCTGCATCGTAGAAGATGGCGACCCTAACATATGCATCTCTACTGTTGGGTTCGCCAGCGGATCGAGTATTTAGAGATCGCCAGGATGCTTTTGAGACGAGCGATCCGAAGGTTTATGGGCGAATACCGGCTGACCAAAGAGGTGACTCGCTGGCTGTGCGACCAGCTTCGCGGAAAGCTCCAGCGGCGTCGCAAAGGGCCCAGTGTGCTGCCGGTCGAACCACAAGTCTTCGCACCTCTACGCTTCTACTCCGCTGGCGGCTTCCAGGGAACCGTCGGGAGCGACGAAGACATTGGTGTTTATTAGTGCTCTGTGAGTGGAGTAACTTGTTGATGTCACCAAAGCTATCATCGACTGCCTCGGATCGAAGTGGCTGTGTTTCCAGCAAACTCAAGCAGGAAAGTGCTCACAACAAGGAAGTTCTTCGAGCGATGAAAGTTCAGGGGCGTGATCGATAAACATTCTTAATACTCTTACACGATTCAACACGGTTGTGTTTTTGTTTGAGTGCACCCCATATGAGCGATTTGGCTGAAGGAAAAGCCAAGCAACGGTAACATGCTTAAGTTGAGCTAGTTGGTTCATACTTCAGGTAGAGAGAGAGGTATGTGTTTACTTTATTTTAAAGCAACTGCCAGCTGGTAAGGCCAGCTGAACTAGAATAAACATGCACATAAAGAAAAGACCCATACACACCGTGGGACTAACAACTGATTTTCTTTTTCCTCCTCTTCTACTACGAGCCCCACTTGAGGGAAATATTTCTTTCCTTCTTTGTTGCTTCCTACCTCACCGAAAATTTAACCCTCGAAAAAACATTTTTTTCTTTCTCGTGCAGCACGAGAGAAGTTAATAACACGGTCAAACAAAGTCAAGAAGTCAAATTCGTCATTAGTTGTTTATACAGCAGGAGGGTAGTATGCCTGAACATGGCGACATTAGTTACTTACTGTAGATAAGCAATTTAGCCAGTGCAGTACGACTGCTGGCCGGGGTTTTTAAAGTGCACCACGCAGTAGTGATACATGGCCGAGCAGCTCACACTATATTCAAATCCCGTGCACGGGCGTGGCACACACGAGCATTCTAGGAGCCCTTCCATTCTGCACGCGTTTTTATGGACGGGCCTCGGGCGTTCAGCTCGTCCACAATTCTGTCCCAAAACTCGTGCCGCTCAGACTTGGTCAGAAGACTGTTAGTGGCGGCCCTCACTAAAACTTGGTTTTCTGTCAAAACGCCGTTCAGAAGGCTAATCTGGTGGACCGACACGCGAGGACTTTACTTCCGCTTATTCGTGTTATCGGTCATGACTGCCTGCCTGCGCTACGTAAAGCGCTGCAGCTAATGCTAATAGTTTTCGTGTAACTTAAGTAACCTAAATATTTCATACAACAAATTTCAACAAAAAATAGGTTAATATAAATTGCTTTGTACTATGCGTTTCGGATACTTCAGAGTATTGCTTTCTAGCACCCTCCACTGCAGAGTTTTGCGATTCTCCGAAATTCCCCGTAGGGAGGAAAAAAAAAACGATGTAGTTTCAGCTCAGTCGCAACAGTTCGGCGACGTCACCGGACACGTCACGGTGCAGTTTCTTCCGATGTAGTTTGTTGGCGATGGAGATTAGGCTCCTCCCACCGGCAACGCCGCGATGCAGTTTCTCCACCGCTCTTATGCAGCATAGACAGACAGTTGCACGCGCTGACCTTAAGGCGCATTCACACTGGAAGCGGATCTGCGTTCGCGAAGCGGTTGCGGATGCGGTTCGCGAGCGACCCCGTTCAGACACACCCAGAGGCGGTTGGCGGTTGTCGAGAGGCGGTTGGACGTTTCTCGGCGATAACGCGTGATCTTTTGAGAGTTGCGTTTCGCAACCCTGTTTTGACAATCCAAAATCCACTTTAATCCACGATCCAAAGCCGATAAATTTTGCTATTTTGGCACCCGGAACATTTTTCTTTGGGATGTTCGCACGCATCACGAGTTCAGGCAGCTAAAAAAGAGACATGGACCCGCAAAACTCGCCTGTGCTACCCTCGACTTCATCCGCAAGCAAAGCCCAGCTAGGCGCGCCTTGCTGACTCAGAACAGGATGCCCCCGATCTTTTCTTGAAGTGGACCCTTCCCGGATAAATAGCTGACCTTGTTTTTTGGAAGAAAGCCAGTGTCCTCCCTCGTTCTTCGCTCTTATCATTTTCGATGCTGTGAACGGTGGGGTGGACCGTGGTACGGGGGATGTATTTGGTGCTAGCCGGTCGTGGCTTCGTTGGTGGCGGACTCTTCTCTCGTCACTCGAACGACGATCGAGTCTACTGTTCGTTTGACATTAAGCTCAAATAAATGCCGTATGGATTACCTCTGCATTGTCTGGTACGTACGCTCTATTTCTTGAGTATGTTCCCTTTATTTATTTTGTTAGTAGTACTCGTTACGGGTCCAGCTAGCGCAGGTACCCTGCCCGCTCCGCGGTAGTGCGTTGGCTAAGCAATCAGGCTCATCGACGTCTCTATCGGCCTTCGTGGTGGTCATGCACGATGTCCAAAGCTTTCAATAGTTCACGCGACTATCTTAGTGGGTACAAAAGCTGACATTTCGGTCGATCAGGGGCCGGTTCCGACGTTTTACGGGCAAAGACTAGCAAGGCAGCGAGCTTCGGGCTGTGGCACCCGGAATAATAAACAAACTCTTACCCCCTACCAAATCACCGGTGCGAAGCCCGTTAGGATTACTGAGTCAATTCTTTTCGCGGCGGATTCAAGTGACGGACGTGAACATCGCGTTTCTCTGTTGATTTGTTCTGCTGTAACGCTAGGACTACAGCGCCTTAGACGCTTCGCCAGCGACAGGTGCCATCTTGTTTTGAAAGACACTGATTGTCATCGTCAGCCGAGAAAAGAGAGAAACGACATCCATGAGAGGATCAAAAGAACACACGATATATTTACAAGAAGGAAGATAGAAACATGTCAGAAGCGAAACAATAGGAAAAAATTAGCAATAAGAAAAGCAAAACACTGAAGGCAGTTAAAGTGACGTCAACACACTCATAGCCCGTTCCCGCTACCGTCCTTGCCTTAAGTTCAAGTCTTTCCCCTCGGTGCCTTGCGGAGCGTCGCCGCTTGATGTGATGCTGCAGAAGCCGGTGTCTCGTACTCCCCCTGGAGTTGTTCGGAGCAGGCGTCGCCGACCGTAGCGGCTGGTCCTCCCTCAGAGCTCTGGTCGTCACCGTGCGTCGCGGCCTGACCCTGGCTTTCACCGCTGCTTCTCTCCTCGCGCTCGCCGTTCTCTGGCACGCGCTCGTTCCCTTCGTCGTCTTCTTTTCTTCCACCCGTAATATTCGTCACCAGAACGTGACACACCCCCTCACTTCGAGAACTTCATCATATGAAGTTTCTTCACGAAGGCGACCTCCTCGATGGCTTGCTGTAGTGACCGCGGCACATTCACAAACACCACCGCACTTGGTCCTTAGCACTCACGCACGTATGTCGTTTCCACATCCCAAAATTAATATTGTTCACATCACGAAAACAAACCGAGGTTACCCTCTCGCATCCCCAATTGCACGTACAAATCACACGTGGGCAACACTCTCTTGTCCTAACGGAACTCAACAAAAAAAATCATAATGAGTCTCATTAACCCTGTGTCCTGCCTTTACTAACAACTATTCCCCGACGGCTTAGCTCTCTAGACGACTTAAGAAGTCTGCTCCCACATTGTCTTTCCCCTTAATGTATTCTATGTGAAAGTCCTGTTCCTGTAATGATAAACTCCATCGCATTATGCGACTGTTGGAGTGCTTTGCCTTGTTCAAAAACTCTAAAGCTCTGTGATCCGTTTGTATGCGAAATTTTCTGCCATATAAGAACAGCCTAAATCGCTCCACGGCCCAAACAATCGCCAGGCACTCTTTCTCTACGGTGGCATAATTCTTCTCCGATTTTCCCAGTGTTCTGCTCGCATAACCCACTGGATGCAGCAGTCCTTCACTTTCCTGGAGCAATACTGCGCCAAGGCATACATCAGATGCATCCGTCCGCAGAACGAATTCCTTGTCAGGATCTGGCGCCAACAGGATAGGTGGTCTCGATAAGCAGTCCTTCAGTCTCTCGAACGACTCCTCCTGTGCTGACCCCCATTCAACTTGATTTCGTTCTCCTTTCTTCGTGAGCTCCAGCAGTGGTGTGGCAAGATCCGCGTAGTTTGGGACGAAATCGCGGTAATAGCCGGTCAGCCCGAGAAATGACTTCACTTGACGTTTTGTCACCGGCCTTGGCGCGTCTTGTATCCTTCCAAGGATCTCCGCGTGGGGCGCGATTCGTCCTCCACCCAACTCATGACCGAGGAAGGTCGTCTTTGTAAATGCGATCTCGCATTTCTTCGGCCGAGCCGTGATATTGGCTTCTTGCAACCGATCAAAAACTGTCTGCAACGTCCTCATGTGTTGCGTCCACGTATCCGAGGCGATGAGAATGTCATCGATGTAATGATGAGCCTCCGGAATTCCATGAAGCAACTTTCTCATCAGTCTGGTGAAGGTAGCGGAGGCAGTCTTGAGCCCGAAAGGCATGAACCTGAACTGGAAAAGTCCGCTACTCGACGAGAACGCCGTCTTCTCCTTGGCCGAATCCTCCATCGGGATCTGCCAATATCCCTTTGCTAGATCCAGCTTAGAGAAAAACTTCTTACGGCCCACCTTGGCGAAGGTGACGTCCGCCCTTGGAATCGGCTCTGCGTCTACCTTAAGCACGTCGTTTAATTTTCTGTAATCAACGCAAAACCTGTTAGAACCATCTTTCTTTCTAACAATTACAACCGGCGCATTATACGGTGATGTGCACCGTTCAATAACGCCCAGTCGGAGCATTTCCGCGACCTCCTTTTCGACTGTCTCTTGGACGGAAAATGGCAACGCATGTTGCCTTATTCACACAGGCTCCTCGGTGGTCAATTTCAGGTCGCACGTGATCAAGTTAGTCTGACCTGGAAGATCTGAAAATATGCTCTTATACTGTTTGATCAACCTCCACACCTCATCTTTCTCTTCATCATCCAGGTCATCGTTGACCGTGACCTCTTTCCAGTCATGTACAGTCACTTCATCAGGCGTTGATGCCTTGTTGGCCTCTCCAGTAAGTGTCGCCTCCCCAAGGTCCTGCGTTGCCGCGCTGCAGCTTGGCTGCCTTCGGTCGACCTCGAACCTCTCTTGGTATCTCTTGAGCATATTCACGTGGAATACCTTCTTGCGTCCTCCAACATCGAGCTCGTAGTCCACTTCGTTCTTTTTGCAGGATACCACAAATGGTCCTTTCCACTGCATTATTAGCTTGTTGTGGTCGCTCGGTAGGAGAATGAGGGCCAAGTCCCCTTCTTTCAGTTGACGGTTGACGCTCTTTTTGTCATAGTACTCCTTGTACTTGATCTTGGCCTCCTCCAAGAAGCGGTGAGCCAACTCACATGTTCTTTGTAGTCTCTCTCTTAGCTCCAGTACGTGACCGTAGGACGTCCTCACGTCGTCTTCAAGAGCCTCGTTGGACCAGATCTCCTTAAGGATGGCCAAAGGTCCCCGAACTCTTCGGCCGTATAGTAGGTCAAATGGTGAAAACTTCAGGCTTGCCTGTGGCACTTCCCTGTAGGCGAACAGTAGTGCCGGTAGGTACCTGTCCCAGTCCTTGGGCCTTTCTTGACACATTCTTCTAATCATCTGTTTGATGGTCCCATTGAATCTTTCCACCAACCCGTTCCCCATCGGATGGTAGGGTGTAGTCATGAGATGCTTCATGGACAGCAGCCGGCTTACCTCTTTCATGAGGTCCGACGTGAAGCAGGAACCTCTATCGCTGAGGACCTCATTTGGGATTCCATACCTGGAAAACATTTCCACCAAGGCCTCTGCCACTTTCTCCGTGCCGATGGTTCTCAATGGGATAGCATCCGGATACCTTGTGGCAACGTCCACCATGGTCAGAATATATCGGTTGCCCGAACTCGCCGTTGGGTTGATCGGGCCGATGATGTCGATCGACACTCTCTTGAATGGTGTCTCGATGGCAGGCATCGTCCCAAGAGGCGCTTTGCCTACTCTGCCTTTTGGCACCGTGCGCTGGCATACATCACAGGAACGCACGTACCTCTTGATGTCACTCTGCATGCCCGGCCAAAAGAACTCTTCAGACGTTAGCGCGAGCGTGTTCTTCATGCCTTGGTGGCCTGACATAATACCATCGTGTGCCATTGCCATAACAGTTGGCCGGAATCTTGCTGGGAGAGCCAGCTGCTCTATACTCCGCCCGGTGGAAAATATACAGCTCCGAAAGAGCAGGTTGTTCTTGATCACCATTTCATACTTCGTACGACACTTGTGTTTCTTTACTACCTTTCCGACCTTGTCGAAACATTTCCTCAAGGACGCATCGTTCCTCTGCTCTGTCGAAAGCTTCTCGACTGTCGTTTCGAGAATCGGAACCTGTGGCACATTCAGTGGAGGATCCGCTTTGTTCCCGCCCTTATTCTTCCTCGACTCTCCCAGTCCCGCGGTACTTGAAGGCGGAATTGTCAATCCCAAGTCCGTGTTTTCCAAGTCGTCCGGAGAAGCTTCCTTGTGGTCCTTCCTCTCTGGTACCTCATCTCTCTTGTCCAGCTGGTGACCAACATCCTGGACAGTAGGTGTCTTCATCTCGTCGCTTCGCTGTTGATCGCATCCCCAGTATGGGTTCGGATCGTTGGGATCTCTCACTTGTGGAACGTTGCCGAGCACTAAGTCGTATAGGGGATTCTCAATGCACTTCGCCACGACTTTTCCTGCCAGAAAGGGTGTGTTGATCTCAATTTCCGCTTCAGGTAAGTACTTCACTGTTCGGTCCAGTAGATATACAGGGCTACAGTTTCCAGTGTAGCACCCAACTGGCACCAAGTTCTTTCTTACGACTACTGTATTGCAGCCGGTGTCTCGAAGTACTGTAACTTTTCGCTCGCCAATGCGGCCTTCGACCACAGGCATATTCTCCACCAGAAACTTGGGTGGCCTCCCCACAGCTGCGTTAACCACTGGTATTTTGTCGCCGTTCTTTAACGTGAGGTAGGTTTCGTCTGGTTCGCCTGCCGTTTCGTCGGAGGCTGTCCACAGGCAAGAAGCTTGCGGCTTGTCGCCAGCCCTCGTAGTACATTTGTCGGCCTTGTGTCCCATCCGGCCGCAGTGCCAACATGTCGATGGTTTGTATTGCTGATTGCGACCCTTGCAATTCTCTGCTTTGTGTCCTACCTTATTGCATAAAAAGCATCGGAGGATCCTTCTTGTGTCTTCTCTGAAGGCGTTAGGGACTGTCCTTTGACTGGTTTTCGGGTCTTGTCCCTCTACCTTCGCTTTTAAAGCGCTCGGCTGAGTCTGCGCTTCCAGAAAGACGTCGGCTTTATCAGCCAAATCATCTAGGGTCAAGCAGTCTCTTTCTTTGAGAAAGACCGTCAACTTACTAGCGCAAGTTGTCATGAACTGCTCCATTAGCATTCTGTCCCGGAGCGCCTCGAAAGTCTTCTCGATTCCTGCTACTTCAATCCACCTATCGAAATACCCCGTCAACCTGGCTGCAAACTGTTTTCTTGTTTCCCCGTCTCCGGGCTTCGCCTCACGGAATCTTTCGCGATAACCTTCTTTTGTATACCGGAATCTTTGAAGCAGCGCCAGTTTCATCTTTGTATAGTCCATCGCATCCGCAGGGGTCATGCGACCGACCACCGTCAGGGCTTCTCCTGTGAGACAAAGACTTAAAGTAGTTGCCCACTTGTCCTGTGGCCATCCGAGGCCTGTGGCCGTACGCTCAAACCTCTGCAAATACGCGTCGAGGTCGTCGCGCGTCTCATTATACTGCGGTATCAGTTTGTGTGGACTGGCCCTATGACTAGGTCCAGTCGAACCGCCTTCTCCTGCTTCACCTCGTGCTTCGCGATTTCCTCTTTCCTGGGCCGTGATTCTGAGTTGCAGAACTTCCCGCTCCTTATCCAGTCGGAGGCATTCCGCTTGACATGCGCGTTCTTGCGCCGCCGATGCGCGTTCTTGCGCCGCGTGCTCTTCTCTTGCCGCCTCCCGTGCCTGCAGCCTTTCCTCTCTTTGAACATTTTTCTCCCTCTCAACCCAGACCTTAAGCTCCTCTCCAGAGTATCCTAGTTCCCTCCCAGCCGCCATCAATTTATCAATCTCTACAACCCCGGACCCAGTCATGGTCGCGAACTCTCTCCTCAGGACCAACGAGATCAGGCCAGTGGATTAATGGAATCCTGGCAAGCTCGCCAAATTGTCATCGTCGGTCGAGAAAAGAGAGAAACGACATCCATGAGAGGATCAAAAGAACACACGATATATTTACAAGAAGGAAGATAGAAACATGTCAGAAGCGAAACAATAGGAAAAAATTAGCAATAAGAAAAGCAAAACACTGAAGGCAGTTAAAGTGACGTCAACACACTCATAGCCCGTTCCCGCTACCGTCCTTGCCTTAAGTTCAAGTCTTTCCCCTCGGTGCCTTGCGGAGCGTCGCCGCTTGATGTGATGCTGCAGAAGCCGGTGTCTCGTACTCCCCTGGAGTTGTTCGGAGCAGGCGTCGCCGACCGTAGCGGCTGGTCCTCCCTCAGAGCTCTGGTCGTCACCGTGCGTCGCGGCCTGACCCTGGCTTTCACCGCTGCTTCTCTCCTCGCGCTCGCCGTTCTCTGGCACGCGCTCGTTCCCTTCGTCGTCTTCTTTTCTTCCACCCGTAATATTCGTCACCAGAACGTGACACTGATGTCACGTCAGCGTCGCGTTCTGATTGGTTGCCGCTTTGCGGTTCGTGAAAGCGGTTGGGAGAAATCGGTCCCGAAGAGGTTGGCAAAACACGCTCAAACCGCTCGATCTCAGCCGCTTTGCGGTTGAGATCGCTCGGATCCGCTTCGCGTTTGCGGATCCGCTTCCAGTGTGAACGCGCCATTACACGAGGCCTCGCGCCGCCCCGCCGGAGGCCCGGGTACGCACAAGCCCGGCTGTCCCCCTTTGCACCTCGGTTTCTAGGTGTTACGTCAAGCCGTCGCTCTCTACAACCAGCCAATCCTGTGCGGCCGTTGTCGTTCATGCACACGCGAAGTGACCTGATCTGCTTGCACCACCTGGGAGAAGACGGGTTTAAGGAATGTTCACTCCGCGGAAAAGTGCTGAGTGTCTTGAATTCAGCATGCTTTTCTTCTTATATTAATCGCTGCGCGAAATGCTAACACACTCCTTTGATAATCAGCGTGGCGACAACATCAACTTCGGAATATTTTTTTGTATGACTACTATATTTTATTGTTTTTTTCCTAATTTATTCTTATTTATTAATTTATTTTTCTACTTTTTCTTATATTATTTTATAATTTTTGTTCAAAACGTGCTGCTCTCGCCGGAACGTTTTCATGCAAATAAAACAATTTACTTTTCCAGAACAGATGTACTACGCAGCTCAGTGGCTATAGCGTCCGACTGCCGCCTTACCAACCCAGATTCCACCCCCGCTGGGGAGACCTGCTTATCTTGATAAAACATGGGCCCTTTGGAAGCGTTATACGCAACCCTAACGTCTTGTAGCGGCCATGACGTCGCCCACATCGGTCGTTCGCGAAGCTCGTATCTGGCGTTTGTTTCTGAACCTCGTTCATGACGTTCGTTTGTAACGACGTTCTCATAGAAAACAACTCGTAAAGCCTAATCTTTGCTTAAAAAATAAACCTTAACGTGCGCGTGTACGGAACGTCAAGCAGTCCGTAGCAAAAATCAGAGTCCGACATAGCAGCTCCGTCGGCTATACGTTATATTTACTGACGAACTAAGGAACGCAGGGCGAGGGATGTCCAGAGCATCGTATTATCTCTCCGGAGCAAATTATATCGAGACATAAGACGATAAGGACTTAGAAGATTAAACCATGAACACTCTCATAAATATAGGGCGTAGGCGGTACACCCCTTGTCCCATATGTAACACCCCAAAACAACAATTCGACGTTCAACCTACCGACGACAATACCAACTTTCATGAGCAGCTTGATATTCGAGCGATACAACTTGTTAAAACAGCTAATGTACGCTTTAAAGGCTACAGTAATTCAATCAACATTTTTTTTTTGGCCCTGCTGCGAAACCTTAGTGCTTTTTTTCTTCTTGACTTTGATACGCACATTAGCGATTTAATACGTTATATTCAACAGCTATCCAGCCGCTCGTTAAAGTTGGTATCGGCAGCTCGAGGTCAGTGGACTGACCAACGAAATGTAGTTGTGGGATGTTACATATGGGACAAGGGGTGTGCCCCCCTACACCCCTATTTCTGAGATTGAAGCAATAAGTGGGAACGTAGTAAGTCATGCCCTGCAGTTCTTAATGAAGCTGTCAGTGACATTGAATGTGTTAAACAGGACTGCACAATCAATTTCACTTTTTTTCTACAGGTATAACCCTCTAGACATGATGTGCGGCGCGAGAGCGCACAAAATCTTAGTGGTGCGTCACGTGTAGTAGTTAATCGCAAAGCAGTCTTGGCTACCTAACAGGCAGTACCATTTCATGCGAGGACTCCAATAAGGCTAAAAAAACCAAAAACAAAACAAACAAACATCAGTGTCCCGGAAAATAGGCCATCGACTTCACGAAATCCCAAGGACGCTTGGCGCCGTTCCACTGGACTGCTAAAACCCCTTCTCGTCCATCTTAACAGGGCTTTCGAGACCCCGGATTTGTTCGATCTCCCTCGAGCCCCTGCCCCGATTTCGCTGACCTCCATCCCATGTGAACTTTTGTGGAAACACTGAAAAACTTTAGGAATTTCCATGCACTATTTTTTTTATTTAGTTATTATGTTTTGTTTTTTTAGTCGCCTTAAGTCGAGTTAGCAGAGTTTGGAACTCTTGTTGTTGTGCACTACGAAAGTTTAGCACAACATAGGTCCTTAGTTATGAGCTAAACTGAATAAGCTGAACCAATATTCTTATCGGTGACTTTTGCTTAATCGCTTCTCGGATAAAAGAGAGAAAAGGGGCAGGAGGAGGGAGGAAAAGAATTTCCGAAATCGACTGAAAAATGTGCGTTTTAGAAATTTTCTTATCTTTGACTTCCCAGGACGTGTACTTCGCGCCAAAATGGAACTACGTGAAAGCATAGAGGCGTGAAAAAAATAATAAGGTTGTTAGGTAATTTAAAATCCTCTGCCTTACGTTATATAAAGCAGGCAACGAAGGAGGGGTCAAACTTTCGTATATTTTTTCTAGATTCTAGCTCCAGCTCACATTTAACCGAATGCACTTCGGGTTCATTCGATGGAAGTCTTACAGCGTTCTAAATGTAGATATAACTCTAGTGGCCTAATATTTTATTAATTATGCGACACTTTATGAAGTATGCGTCACACAGGTGAGTGACGCTAAAATAGGCAATACGCACGAGCGCCTTTAGGATGTCCTTCTGAACGTGGAAGTTGAGGCTCCCAAATGCCTAGCCAGTTCACGAATAAACCCGTTGACCGCGTGTCACACCTAGACTTCCATAACTCTACATACACGCTTGCATTCGGCAATTCATAGTATGTTGTCCCACCTTTTGCCTCATGCCACCGATGCGTGCACGAATGCGCAGCATGCTCCAGCAAAATATTTTGTCACGACTGCATTGCGGCATTACCACCCCATAACGTGGAAATCTTTCTGGTTGTCGTAACCAGCAAGAAAGTTGTAAAGAGCGTAAAGTTTTTTTTTCAATTTTTTCACAAAAAATATTTTATTATACTTGAACAAAATCTGAATATGGCGAGTACCATACTTTGTTTCACCTTAAGCCCAAACGCAGCAGAAACTATAACCCGTTAATGCCATTCAAGAAGCGTCAATGCCAAAATAACGGCGGTCGCAAATTTTCCTTTTTTCGCACGTGACTACTCAAGCTCAATTTATTATCATCTTTATCCGCAAAACTAATCAAGTTCAATTTATAATAAAATTGACTTTTTATTTTGTCATTCATACCCTTCTTTGTATTTGTGGTAGTCTTTACTTACTCTATGACTTGCGTAATAAAATAAAGTACAGTAGGCTCACAAGCGTTCATTTTGTACGTGCATTTGAGAAGGGCGGTGTAAGCCTGTTCTGCAGAATTTTGGCACGCTAAAAATTGCACGCTTTTTCTCAGTCTGCCAGAGATATGGCAGTAACCAAAAAACACTTCGAGCGAAAAGAGCAATAGGAATACAATGTCTTCAGAGTATGCAGCACGCAGGTGGCCGTGCTGTGGAATTGTTTTTCAAGGGAAAAAAAGAATGATTATAACGCAATTAAATGCAAAGGTGCAAGCGACCTGGACTAAGAATGATGAAAATAATTCCTGGGGAAGGGGAACAAGAGAGGCAAAGGACAAACGCAAATATCCAAAGACAGCTAGGTGACTGGTGAGCGAACGGAAAAATGCGCCTTCGTCCGGGTATCGAACCCGGGATTTTTCCATTTCCAGGGGAGCACTCGACCAACTGAGCTAACCAGGGGTTAGACGTCAGTAGAGCAAACAGGTTTTATCAACCACCACCAGTCTAGCACACAACAAGGTTGAAAGGCTTGCATTTTTAAGGTTATAATTATAATGCAATTAAATGAAAAGGTGCAAACGAGCTGGACAAGAATGATGAAAATAATCCTTGGAGAAGGGGAACAAGAGGGACAAAGGACAAACACAAATCTCCAAAGACAGCTAGGTGACTGGTGCGCGACCGAAAAAATCAAACTGGTCCAGGTATCGAACCCGCTAGCTCTCCATTTACAGTGGAGCGCTCTACCAACTGAGCTAACCAGGGGTTAGACGTCAGTAGGGCAAACAGGTTTTATCAGTCGCCACCAGTCGAACACCAACAAGGATGAAAGGCTTGCATTTTTAACGTTATGATTATAATGAAATTAAATGCAAAGGTGCAAACGAGCTGGACAAGAATGACAAAAATGATCCATGGAAAAGGAAAACAAGGGGTAAAAGGACAAACACAATTTTCCAAAGACAACTAGGTGACTGGTGCGTGACCGAAACAATCCGCCTGGTCCGGGTATCGAACCCGGGACCTCTCCATTTCCAGTGAAGCGCTCTACTAAATGAGTTAAACAAGAATTAGACGTCAGTAGAGAAAACAGGATTTATCAGCCGCCACCAGTCTAACACCAACAAGGGTGAAAGGCTTGCAATTTTAAAGTCATGATTATAATGCAATTAAATGCAAAGGTGCAAACGAGCTTGAAAAGAATGACGAAAATGATCCCTGGAGAAGGAGAACAAGAGAAACAAAAGACCAACACAAATCTCCAAAGACAGCTAGGTGACAGGTGCGCAACCGAAAAAATTCGCCTGGTCCGGGTAACGAACCCGATACCTCTCCATTTACAATGGAGCACTCTTCCAACTGAGCTAACCAGGGGTTAGACGTCAGTAGAGCAAACAGGTTTTATCAGCCGCCACCAGTCTAACACAAACAAAGGTAAAGGGCTTTCATTTTTAAGGTTATGATTATAATGCAACTAAATGCAAAGGTGAAAGTGAGCTGGACAAGAAAGACGAAAATAATCCCTGGAGAAGGGGAAAAGAGGGACAAAGGACAAACACTCATCTCCAAAGATAGCTAGGTGACTGGTGCGCGACCGAAAAATCCGCCTGGTTCGGGTATCAAACCCGATACCTCTCCATTTACAATGGAGCGCTCTACCAACTGAGCTAACCATGGGTTAGACGCTAGTAGAGCAAACGTGTTTTATCAGCCGCCAGGCCAGTCTAACACCAACAAGAATGTAAGGCTTGCATTTTTAAGGTTATGATTATAATGCAAATAAATGCAAACGTGCAAGCGAGCTGGACAAGAATGACGACAATAATCCCTGGAGAAAGGGAACAAGAGGGACAAAGGACAAACACAAAACTCAAAAGACAGCTAGATGACTGTTGCGGGACCGAGAAAATCTGCCTGCTCTGGGTATCAAACCCGGGACCTCTCCATTACTAGTGGAGCGATCTACCAACTGAGCTAACCTGGGGTTAGACGTCCGTAGAGCAAACATGCTTTATCAGCCGCCACCAGTCTAACACCAGCATGGGTGAAAGGCTTGCATTTTTAAGGTTTTGATTATAATGGAATTCATCGCAAACGTGCAAGCTAGGTGGACAAGAATGACGAAAATAATCCCAGGAGAAGGGGAACAAGAGGGGCAAAAACAAACATAAGACTCCAAATCCCTTTTCCATGGATTATTTTTGTCATTCTTGTCGTGCTCGCTTGCACCTTTGCATTTAAATGAAGTACAATCATAACTTTAAAAATCTAAGCCTTTCACTCTTGTTGGTGTTAGACTGGGGTGGCTGATAAAACCTGTTTTCTCTACTGACGCCTAACCCCTTGTTAGCTCAGTTGGTGGTGCGCTCCACTGGAAATAGAGAGGTCCCGGGTTTTGTACCCGGGCCAGGCGGAGTTTTTGGTAAGCGCACCAGTCACGCAGCTGTCTTTGGAGATTTGTGTTTGTCCTTTGTCCCTCTTGTTCTCCTTCTCCAGGGATTATTTTCGTCATTGTCGTCCAGCTCACTTGCATCTTTTCATTTAATTGAAGTATAATCATGACTTTAAAAGTGTAAGCCTTTCACTCCTGTTGGTTTTAGACTGATGGCGGCTAATAAAAAATGTGTGCCCTACTGAAGTCTATCCCCCGGTTATTTCAATCGCTAGAGCGCCCCACTGAAAATGAAGAGGTCCCGCGTTCGATATCCGGACCAGACGGATTTTTTAGGTCGCGCACTAGTCACGTGGCTGTCTTTGGAGATCTGTGTTTGTCCTTTGTCCCCATTGTTCCCCTTCTCCAGGAATTATTTTCGTCGGAAAAAAGTACTTGCAAAAGTAGCCTCGGAATCTCCTTCCTTAATCATGGTAAAGCTGGACTTCTAAACTAAATCACTTAATACGCAACTTTTATTAAATCACGAGCCTGGTTACATTTTCACTTTTTTCCCAATATTAACATATTGATGACGGACAACTTCAGTATACAGCTGACGGTCATAGGGAAGTTCTACGTCTACGTGTTCAAATTCAGAAAATCGTGCCATCGACGCGTCTGTAGGCTCCATGCACGTATATATTTAAGTTGATCCGCCTTACAATTTAAGAAGACCTCACTCCCACGAAAATACTAAAGAAAGATGAGGCAGGTAAAGCGTATTATCTTTTTTCCTGGCTGAAGAAAAAGCTACCTCGAGAGCTCCTACTGATATACTGCACCATATTCAGGTTCTAAATTGCATAAAATATTTCACGATTCCTCCAGCAGAAAAAAAAGAAGAAAAAGAAGAAAAAAGAATGTGCGGTAGAAAAAGCAGAAAAATTTACACAAACGTTTCTGAGCGTAAAAAAATAAACAATAAATATATAAATAAACGAAATGTCAAAATTCTGGCAGGAAAAGCAAACAGAACATATTCGGAAAAGCTCATTCTTTTTTCTAAAGAGCCGCTTGGACGAAGAAAATTGGGTTTCGCTTTTTCGTGCAAGAGGGCGGGGGCGAACCAGATCATAAGAAAGCCTGAAAGAAAATGAAGAAACGAAAAGTTTGACTCGTGACAGTAGCGCTGTTGCCGGGTGGGTCGTTACGTAAGCTTTTCCGACTGTGATACAGATATTGCTCTATTTTTTCGCGAGGGGTGTGGTAAAGGGGCCGCCAAAAAAATTTCCAAGCAAACATAGCTGACTCTTTTCTCGTTTCTTGTACGGTTTTTATAGTCTTTACAGTTCGGAGGTTTCAGATATCGATAAATTTAATTCATAACTATTAATCTAATTTACCCATTAAACAAAAAACGCGCTTGCGTTGTCTTTTTTTTTTTTTTGCTTTGCGTGATTTTCGATATTTTGTGTGTGTAGGCGGTGATTCGAAAGCGGAGTCAAAGGTATAATTATTGACGAAGCGGCAGCCCGGTCACAGGGCAACGTATACATTTGATACAAATATGTTACATCCTAACGCAAATCCTAAGCCTCAAGCATAATGGCCTCACGAAAGCTCTCAAAAAAGCAGCACATTGACAATAGTGTAACCAAAGAGCACTTTTGAATTGTGTTAAAGTAGCATATATTTATAAAAATAGATGGCAAAAGCACTTACTTTAAACATAATAAAAAAATGTAATATATGAAACCAGTACTGAATATAATAAATATAACTTTGAATGCAACTAAGATTTCCCAATGATCGGTGGTATAAGAAAATGATTATATTTTACAATTAATCACAAACAAAAAATTTCAAATATGGTGTTCACTCAATACATGCATTTAATGTTATATGTACAATTACCATGACTACACACGAGTCGCTCACCACTCACCTAGCTGTGTTTAGAGATTTGTGTTTGTCCTTTGTCCTTCTTGTTCCCCTTCTCCAGGGATTACTTTCGTCATTCTTGTCCAGCTGACTTGCACCTTTGGATTTAATTGCATTATAATTAGAACCTTAAATTGCAAGCTTCAACCTTGTTGGTGTCAGACTGGTGGCAGCTGATAAAACCCGTTTACTCTACTGACGTCTAACCCTTGGTTAGCTCAGTTGGTGAGAGAGCTCCACCTGTAATGGAGAGGTCCCGGGTTCGATACCCGGACCAGGCGGATTTTTCGGTCGCTCACCAGCAGTGTTGTACGGAACGGCGTTCTTGAACGCGTTCCTTTTATGAGGAACGAAGGAACGCCGCCGTCCCACTTTGCATCCGTAGAACTGGAACGGGAACGCGTTACATTTTTTTCTGGAACGGAAAGAGTAACGGCGTTCCTTTTTTCCGTCCAGTGGGGTAATTTTTATTTTATTTCGAACAGGGAAATTTTGAAAGTACAAAAACAATATCTTTACGTAGTGCAGGATCTCGTTACCTTTTTTGGCTACTAATCTTATAGATTATTTTGTGTGGTCCTCGCTTGCTAACAGTTTCGGGTGCAGGACAGCTGGTGGACATTGATTCTTTTTTGAGTGCCCCAAACTGCGGTACAAAAAGGAAGGCTTTTAGTCGTAGGAAAATACAAAGAAAGAGGGTTGTTTCAAACTCAGATACTTTCTCCGGTTCCACGAATCCTCATACACCCAGAAATCTAAGGCCGACTACAGCCACTTGTGAACTTTCATAACAAGACCTAGAGTTAAAACAAGATCACAGACTGCCAGACATCGAACGCACCCTTGTATCCAGAACATTGGTCACTTAAAAGATACACAAAAAAAAACTTTATTTCTTCTCTTGTGCCCCCCATCAAAATGAACAACAAATCCAACCTTACAAAGAAGTATTTGTAGTTTTAAGACGGACCTTCCAAAAGCTCTACCCTCTCCTCGACTTGCTCGTCATGCGGACGGCAGCATCGAGAAGCAACTGTTGTTAAGTTCGAACAAGGGACTTTGTTCAATTGAAACGTGTGAGGTTGCTGTAAAACGCTCGTGCAATGTTGGGTAAAAGTACATTCGGCTCGTCTGAATCGTCCACTACAAACATGAATATGGTTAAAAGCTGAGATTTTAACTTGTATATATCACCAAATGAAAGCCTGCTTCCGCTTGTTTTCTTCTGTTGCCCTTCCATAACGACATACAAACTCGTATATTGACTGCTAATGTGATAGATAAAAAAATTCTGCTTGATTTAACTAAATATAGTAATTAGCAAAATACAAATGTAACGTATATGTAACGATACGTTCCATTTTTAAAACTGTAACGGTAACGAGTTCCTTTTCACAGATGTAACGTGTAACGGGAACGCGTTCCAAAATTCAGAAGGAATCAGGAACGAGCTTTGTTCCTTTTATTGAGGAACGCGTACAACACTGCTCACCAGTCACTTAGCTGTGTTTGGAGATTTGTGTTTGTCCTTTGTCCCTCTTGTTCCTCTTCTCCAGGGATTGTTTTCGTCGTTCCTGAAACTCGTCTCCGACCGGTGGTCCCTCGATTTCCAGCTGATAACGTCATAGAATTGTCACCTGGTGGCGGAACCTCGATCTTTCCTGTGTCCCAGCAGCAGGCATGTACAAGTTATTTAAGAAAGTAATTAAGTTAAGTTACTAAGTATTGACGTCAAGTGTAATTTGAGTATAGAAGAAATTACTCCGATAGAAAGTAATTGAGAAAATCGCCAATTACTGTCAAAAGTAGCGAAATTCTTTTGAAGTTACTTTAGAAGTTACTTTTATATGTTTTTTTATGGTAAAAAGAAAGTACAGAGGTTTTGATCCGGTAGCGAAATATTGCTAGCCAAATATCAATCGGCTTTCTTTTTACTAGAAATGCTTTGAAAGCTGGTTCTGCTTTCGCGTGCCTAAATGTTTTGTACTTTCTTGTTTGTTTGGTCACTGATTTACTGCGAATGTGTCATTTCTACTTTGAGGTTTAGCACTGTCTGAGCTTGATTTTTTAGACAGCGTTTGCTTGTTTACCGTGTTGCGTAAAGTATACCTAAAAAGTAGTTGAATTAAAGTACAAAGTAAATAAGTGGTTACGTACTTAAGTAAAGTAGTAAGTACACCGGGTACAATGTACGTGAAGTAACGTATATAAA
The DNA here is from genome assembly GCA_037355805.1 of Ixodes ricinus. Classification (NCBI taxonomy): domain Eukaryota; kingdom Metazoa; phylum Arthropoda; class Arachnida; order Ixodida; family Ixodidae; genus Ixodes; species Ixodes ricinus. The sequence continues at coordinate 54,302 of JAZHYW010010309.1, forward strand.
TACAATATATTTCAAGGTAAAGTACACGCAATTTTAACACAATCTTTCATGATGCCATTTCATTCCCTCTACAGTGTATTTTTAAGTGGTATGCATTGCTCCAAGCGAAATCGGAGGTGCATCAGTTTTTTACGGAAATAGCACCAAGAATTGTATAAGGTCAAGTCGCCACAGAGTAGCTGTTTTACTTTCGCTGACGAGCTATTTGACACAATCAACTTATAAGGCACTTATTTGTGTCGGTCTTATAACCGCAATTACTTCACTCAAAGAAATGACAAGATGACATCTCGAAAGAGCGCGTTTTCACACGACGATAAGCCGTTTTTTGTCTTCAAATTCGGGGAATGTACATTGAAGTCGGGAGTTTTACTTTCCTCGAAAATAAAGTACATGTTAAGATAATTTACTTCAAGTAAAGTGCGATTTTTCTAAACAGTAGTACCTTAAGTACCATGTACAAGGAGTACTTCCCAAAACTGCTTGTTGATTAATTTTTATATAAAAATTCTGGGGAATTACTACAAGTTTCAAGAGCGATCTTTGAGTATTTGAAGATATGCATATTACGAGTTTCGGGAGAAAAGGCAACGCAAAAGGGTAATATTTGCGTTGCCCTTTAGTACGCGATTCTTCGAGTACAGCACAAACTACGGGAGCACCAGATGAGTTTCAGAGCAGGTGCTGCATTTTGTTGCCTTTTTGAGTGAGGATGCACTGTGTGCACCACCTGTAGTAGGCGAGAGATTCTGCGTTGGGCACAAGCGGAGACCAGCCCTTTCTTCAAAAGGGTCAAGTCTTCTTGAGCTTCGGGACACAGAGAAACGCCAGTCTTCGGCGCTAATCCCGCAGTTACTCGGTCTCTCTTGCGTCGTGTCTGTTCGCTCCCCGTCTTCTCGATAAAAGTGTTTTTGCATGGGAGGGGTGGGGGGGGGGAGGGCGGGGTGGCTTGTGAAACTTTTGGGGTGGTTTGGGACTCTCCAAACCATTTTCTTCCCCCCAAATTCCTATGCCACATGCTTCCCCCTCTTTGCTAATAACAGCTGCTCTTCCAACATCTTATCTCTTTTGTGCAGGGATGTTTGTTGATAGGCAAAGCAACCACTAAAACTCGAAAGTAATTTGTAACTTGAACAGAAATTACTCAGAAAAAGTAATTAAAGTACACTACCAATTACCGAAATAAAAATGTAATTTAAAGTTACTAAACTACTCAGAAAAGTAGTTAAACTACAGTAACTTGAGTAGAGTAGTTGAACTACGTACAAGTCTGCCCAGCAGCGGTGGTGGATGCGGCGGACGCCTGTCAGGTATTCAGTGCGTCATGGTGTTTGTGTTTGTGTTCGTTTCTAATGTGTAGTTGTGGGATGTATTTGCGGTGGCTTCAAATACCACAGGGGCACCATTTACTAACAAAATCCAAAATAAAAAAAAATTGTGTAGCCGTTTTTTAATACACAAATGACATCTTGAGGGTGAAGGAATAATATTTTTGGTATATCTAAAATCTTTTCTGATTAACATTTATGATATATTTTGAATACGTTACGCGCATATTTCGAATATGGACAAAATAATGCAGAATGAATACAAAATGTATATTCATATTCAATATATTTCAACTTTGATTCAAGTACGGCCTCGTTTCTAGCTAAGGGTAAAGCGACCTCCAGCAGAACAAGCGTCTGCCCGATCCATCACCGCTGCTGGGACACCGCAAGGATCCCGATTGTCGACAGCGCGACATTTCTATGACGTCCTCAGGCGGAAATCGAGGGACCAATTTTTGCGATAATTAACTTAAAGCTAGTTGCTAGTTGAATTTACTGTACTGTTTGTCCTCGTTACTGCATGTTATATTCCGTCATGTTTGTCATATAACTTCTTTTTGACGCGATAAACACACCACTTGGAGGCGCGCTCCGGGCACCATACTATCACCGACGGGACGCTTCGGTGGCGCCTTCTAATGGATTGCGTTCGCGACGTCACGACCATAATTTTCCTTGCGTGATGCCATGACCACCTTGACTATTTATTATCACGTGCGAACTGCAAGTTCGTTGGTATGTGTAAAATACAAATGGAAGTTCAAAGTTACGTAATTTTTAAGGCAACATTGTCACAGTTGACGCTTAAAAATTACACTGATTTTCGTCGATGAAATAACATTACCGAAAGTCACAGTAAGCGTTTGGCCAATCGCAAAATGCGATCTCAGCGACTCTTTTTGCCGCGCTCGTTGCTAAAAGCGCAAGCATGCAGTCGCCGAAGTTTCCCGCTAATTTTAATTGAAAGGCTGTCATACCAGTGCAATGAAGAATGGTTTTTAAGGCACAAGCCCAGCGGTAGTATTTGGTGATGATCGATACCTTTAAAGCATTGTCGAGCAACGCACTTCATCATCGGCAGATATGTCAACACGTGTTCGAGGTACAGTAACCTATAGTCAGGAGATCCCAGTAACATATGTTTGTAGTTTCTTGGCCCTCACGGGCCTAATGTGTCAGCAGCGCACCACTGCAGTTCCAAAAATGCTAATTATCACCTTCCCGATGATGACTTGGCCCTCACTTTTTATGGCGACGTTAAAACGGCGTGCTTCCTGTGCTCGATTTGTTTGTTTTTTGTTGTTGTTTCTTCGGGGGAAAGGGGTCGTAATTATAAACCCTATGACTCGTTCATTGTGATTCGATTCTCAAAGAAGTCGTCAGGGTCGGCTTGGCAAAGCCGGAACAATTCCGCTGCTGAATCCATGCGGCGCTGCTGTTGCATGCATCGGCGTGAGGGGTCCCCGAATCCAGTGGACGAGCATGTTCTTGATGGGCAAAATATTGGTTATGTGCAAATCACAGTCATTGTGGTATAAACATTTTGAACGTGCCGCGACTTCAGCAACGTTAGCATGTCGGTCAACGCAAATTTTGGCGATATTTCATTTCTTTTCAGTTAGTTATATGAGCTCCAGAAACGCCCCTCGTTTGTACTAGGACACGTTTACGTGGCTTTTTCGGAAGCAGTGGAAATGCGCGTGCAAAGCCTTCATTGGCGAAAAGCGCACACGCGCCGGAGATATCGTTTTGCATAGTAAAAGAAAATTGTCCAAGAATATGATACCGTACACCTACTTCAGAGGAAGTCAACAATTTAAATCACGCCAACAATCGATACGAGTGGCATAGCTCGTTGGGTCTTTGGAGGATGCATTTCTTTGGACGACGACGGGCTGAAAGTGTACTTGATATTTTAATCCTGTCATTGGTAACATTGACTATGCTGAAAAAGGACCCCGGTAAATCGGAGTTTATTAAAATCTGACACAACATCTGTGAATAACGTCATATTATCAGTACTAACGTCAAAATTTATTTACGTTATATTTTTTTAATGCATATCTGGGGCCCTAATGCACACGGCGGAATCACGCGGGACCAAGGTACTGGGACATCGCCGCGTGCTGCGATTGGCTAGCGGTGCCGTGCTGACCAATCGCAGCAGGCGATGATGACCTGGTCCTGGTTCCGCCTGGTACAGCCGTGTAGATTCGGGCCCTTGGTATCACTGATCGAACCTGCCGTCGTAACACTTCTGACGCCTCGTGATTGGCTCTATCGGATCCTGGCATCGGCTGCGGTCAGACATAGAGTGAATCTGAGTATAATCGTACGAAACGACGACGAATAAATTGGTATATTTTCTCTTATGGCAAACACTTCCTTTATAGTCAGTGGAGGAAACAGACACATTACGTAATTATCTGTATTTTTATTAGCTCCGACAATCACAGAAGGGATGCATCCTATTTCTGTCCATTTTATTGAGTGTATATTAGCATTCGAACAGGAGATCTAGAATTCTTCTCACCCTACAAATCCTAATTTATTCATTTTGTTTTCGCAGGAGTGCCAATTTAGGAGTAAGATCTAGACAAAACATTATAGCGGAGGCGAGCTGGTGTATGTTTGCCGCTTTCTTAAAACGCATAAGATAGAGTAAACATACGTGATGAAACAAAAAAAGAAAAAGGAAAGAACGACAAAATACCCAAATGAGACGTTGTCGTCTGTTGTTCTTTCCCTGGTTATTTTACTTTTGATAGCTTCACGCATCTTTACCCAGGCTCAGGTGATTTAACAAGGTGGTAATATTTTATAGTTTAATTGCCACATGTGTGTTGTTATAGCAGTTAGAACTGTTTCAGGTTTGGTTATACTGGCAGTCGGTGTGCAGCTACTAAACGCGATTGTGGTTCAATCGAATTATATCGTAGCTGGTGTAACTCTGCTTCCGACATTATTGATCAAGGTAAGCCACGCTTCTTGGACGAAACACTGATATCATTTGGCCGAAATATGCTTGCGCGAGTATACCAAATAACAAAGTGTATTAGCATACCTACAGACACGTAACACACACGCTATGTCCACTTCATGCATTATTTTCTAACGTCAAAGTTTATCTGACGCTACAAAACTTAATAAATAAACTGAAACGGACACAAAATCACCCTTTCTGCATTCAATTTCAATAACACAAATTTCTTAGTCGTCGAGATGAACGTAAACGCTTCGGCAACACTGAAAAATGTTGGGAATTGAGTATGGTTTCTTGTTCAATTGGCTTAGCTTCACAAATATTTGTCGTCCGGTTTGTGGTTTCTCCTTCAATTTCTTCATTCTCGCCATCCCCTTGCGCGGGGTGAAGCAGCGATATAAATGGCCAGAAAACCTGTGAGGAAGGCATATCGTGTTGAATTTCAAGTGGGGCCGTCCAGTTATCAGGCCGGATTAGCGAGCAGACCGATTCGTCAGACTCACTTTGTCCATTGTAGCCAAAATGATCTCTTCCTTTCTCTACGTATTTTTTTTGCCAAACAGCAGGCCGCATGTGGTGCCCACTTCTTTGGTCGTTAAATAAATACGTTTCAACTCAACTCGTACCGTCATCGGTGACCCAGCGACGCCAAATAACATCCATCGCCAGGGCCGAGACAACTGCGACGGAGGTTCAGTTCAGTCTTGCCAGACTTGGGAGCATGCCTCTAAAACTAGGGGATTTTAGAAATTGTTTGGACATTCACACTTGCCCAGTAGCTCTTTCAAAATGTCGAAGGTATGTCAAGCAACCCGTGCCACTTTCCTAGAATACGTAGGGACTTTTGCGCCTCCTGGCCACACGTTTTAAAGTGATAGCATTAAAGTACTCGTAGTGCAGAAAAGCACGCTTCGGCATCGGCTTCGGTGGGACGGCAAAAATCCTGAATAACACAAAAGTAATTTGTCTGCCCAAAAAAAAAACATAATCGAATAATTTGAACCCGCAACCCTTTGGCTGAGTGCCAGAAACGCTGCCCACTAGGCCACGCAAAAGCTTTATATTTTTATCGTCTCATTAAAAAGTATGCAACACAATGATATACCGGGTGTTTGTGAGAAATCCGAACCCAGCTTTTTGCGCTACGAAACTAAACTACGCATCGCGGAGAGCTCAAACTCCGTCAGAACGTAGCCCCAGCCTTCCGAGCAAGATGCGAAAGTTTCAGCACCAACCGTTATCTTATTCAAAATTTATAAGTGATTTTTTTTAATTTCAATGGGAAAATGGGCCCCATTTTCGCTTGTTTTCGGTTTTTGTGGCCTTAGAGCTCCATGTATTCGGGAGCTCCATCGGCCGCAATTTTTCAATTCAAATTTTTTCACAAAATCGCTTATCACATTTGAAGAAGGTAATGGTTGATGCTGAAACTTCGGTATCTTGTTCGAACAGCTGGGGCTACGTTTTCACGGAGTTAAAGATCCCAGCAATGTGTATTTTGTTCTTTTTTTTTGCGATGAGAAAAAGCCGGGTTTGGATTTCTCACAAACACCCGGAGCAACAGAAATAGGCCACGCAGAAACGTTATTTTTTCTTTATTGCATGGAACGATAAACAAAAAAAAAAGCTTATTCAGAGTTAACGAACTTAGTTCAATGTTATTTGTTAAGTCAGAATTCTTTGATATTTGTGACACTTTTAAACAAAGGTAACCATTCGGGAACTACTTCTTGGATGTCATACTCACTTTTTATACGAGTTGCAATGTGAAGTGAAATATAAGCGTACAGTCTTTGGGTACAAAATTTAATTTCTAATATCAAGACGTGATTTCACATGCCGTATAACGCTACAAGCATCACAAGATCAAAATCAAAAAAGTATTTTAGATGACACAGGAAGAAAACGAGTCGTGAAAGTTGGAATATCAATATCTTTCCTTAGTGTGCGCGGCAAAACCTCCCTAAAGGAAACGCATCCCAGCAGTGAATAAATACCTGTTCAACTCTTCCGGGCATTTTACATAATCTACAGTTTGCTGGCCTCGGCCTAACATCTTTTGAGTTGGGGTCGATGCAATGCATTTTTTACACTTCACAGTCAGTTCTTTTGCCGCTTTCAGCTTCTCTGCGGCTTCAGAACTCACTACACTCCGTCTTATCCTACCATGTACTAGACTCCGAAGAGTGGCGGGCGGAGCACTGCCGCAGAAACGATTGCATTCGCATTGCGAAAAAGTGCTCGAGGGGAATTCTGATATGCAGAGTATGAAGAGCACTAATCTAACGCCTATGGTTCTGTGTTATGAGAGCGCGCTATTTTGTACTCTTTAGGAGCGAGAGTCTGCAACCACGGCCAGAGGCCGCTGCCGACCGCCCAAACTGGACAACATCTGAGGTGCGCAACAGCGTACGTAGGACAGGCGCTGAAGCCTATAACAGCGGGCACACGCCCACAGAAAGGGAAGACGGACCGACGTCACGGAGGCGTGTAGTTCGAACGCTCCAGCGATGTTTTACTTGGATACTAACAACCGATACCTGTTACTCTAATAAATGTAGTTTCTCGTTATGGAAACACCGGCTTCGTGTTGTTCCTCCCGGATGGGCATGCAGCAAGGCAACCCTACCACATGGCGCCCAACGTGCTTTTGCTGCCCTTCTGTCGGAACGACACGGGGCTGGGTTTCTTCTCTCAGTAAATTTTTTCCAACTGCGGTGTTTCTTTTCGAAGTAGTGCTGGTATTCGCGACAGCGCGATTGCTCGTTGAATCGGAGCCTGAAAACATTGCTTAGTCACGCGGGGGCGTGTTTATCGCTTGGGGGCGTGTTTATTTTTTTCGAGTGGAGTATACCGCCTGTTGCTGCACGCGTTTTCTTGTCTGCTTGGCGTTTCTGTTTTTTCCCGCCATGTCTCCCACACTACGGTCCGAGACGAAGGATGGCGAAAAGCCTGGAGCAAGCGTGGATCCCGGAGCAGGCTCGGCGGATGCGCAAGCCGAATTGCTACTGAAGGTGGCAGCCATGTGTGATGCGGTCACACAGCGTCTCGCTGTGCAGCAGTCACGTGAGCCGGAGCTGCGTCCCCAGCTGACGGTGCCGGTGTACACTGGCTACAACGACGCCAAGTCCATCGCCGACTTTCTGGGTGAGCTCGACGTCTACAAAGCCGCCTCAGGCGCCTCGGAATCCCTCGTGATAAGCAGAATACTCCCACTCGCTCTACAGTCTAGCGCTGCGTGCTGGTTAAGGCTGCAACCTACGGTTCACCAGTCTAGCGGAGTTCGAGCGGCAATTACGAGCACGAGTTCCTGCCACCTGGTTACGAGTTACACATCTCGAGAGAACTCGAGTCCCGAACGCAACATCCGAACAAAAGCCTGGTTCAGTATGTTCGCGCATTGCAGGAACTCACACGAAGGGCACAACCTAATGCCTTCGAGTCGGAGATTATAGCTCGGGTCCTCAGACAATGTCACCCAAAGTACCACGTGTACCTACACGGCCGCATCTTTGAGACCATTGAAGAGCTAGCCCGGCATGGCCACAGCACAGAGGAGATCTGTCCTCGCTCAGAAGAGCTATCTCCCACCACCTTTGCGCCGCAAACTCTCTCGAACCTGCATGTGCTTGGCAGGGCCCCGAGGCAATCCCGGCGCCAAGACCTCCACGGGACTGGCACAGAGTGCCCAATCAAAGCAGCCGGAGGCGCTCCAGTTTTGGGTCAATGCGGGGCCACTGGAGGACGTCCGAAAAGCGCCCTGGGGCCGGCGACTCAAGCAGGTGTTCGGACCAATGCCACAACTGTAGCACAGCGCGGCCACTTCCAAAGAGAGGGCCCAAATTCAAACCCGAGGCAGAACGAAACAAATGGCGGAAGGGCTGGAAGTGAGCGGAGGGATTGTGGAAATGCGTTCAACCTCGCGCGCCTATGGGCCGTGAAAATCCGGAAGGTCACGTGGCATCCCAATAGGAAACTATTACGGCCGGTGCCGATGAGCCCCACTGCAGAGCCGCCGATGGCCACTATCAGAGCCGGGATCACGCACGCAGCGTTACTTGTTTCATCGGTATGTCGAATTCAGCCTAACAGCAGAATCACTTGTTTCATCGGTATGTCGAATTGAGCCTAACAGCAGCGTGACTTGTTTCATTGGTTTTCCTTTGGCCGCTATTTTGGATACCGGGGCTGCTATATCGCTTATAGGGGACGCTGCCTATGAACTATGCAAAAATGAAATGAAATGAAGGTACATGGTATGAACTATGCAAAAATGAAATGAAATGAAGGTACATGGTATTTAGTTTCTTAAACGTACTCGCCATATTTCGTAATCATGTCAACTCTTTGGATAAGTTGGACAATACGCCGGCAACACTGACATAACGTCATTTCCCCTTATGCATGACAATCCAATCTAATCCAACTTTCGTACCCGGACCCGCATCTCCCTTCCTTACGCGCTACGTACACACGCTCCGGTGCCGAACACTCTGTCCGACTCCTCTCTCCTTTCTTAATTGCCAATGGTTCTGATCCCGGGTTCTCTTCGCTTCATCGCTTCCAGACGGTATTTAAACCCGTCAGTAGTCTTGAATAGTAGAAAGTAGACGGAGCCGCCGCGAGGGCTCGATAAGCAGACGAAAAACTCGCCTCCGCATGACGCGTCTTGGCGCACTGATACGTACGACGGAGAGAATTTACCACGTTGTTTCCAGAAGACTCGTGATTGAACCCGGAGGACTGCAGCGTTGGGCTTTAGTCCATCGTAGGATTAGACGGAGTATGACGTCGCCATCCAAACGCGACATCTTTGAAACTGTTCAAGGGACAACACTTCACGGAAATCGATGGCGTTTCTGAAACCGTTGCGGCGAAAATCAGTTGCATGGTAGGGCCAGCCCGAAATGTCGCCATGGATTAAAACATAATTGATGCAAAATCTCCCGGGGGAAAACCTAGAAGTATGATTAGGTACTGATATTGGCTTGTCGTCTAAAGCTTGGCTTTTTCCTTAAGCCGTGTGCGGCTGCAGCGTTTTGCGGGTGGATATTTTGCAAGTCTTTGCTAGCATATGAACCAAAAAGAGATGGGTTTCATCGGCTCAGAGTACGATTGTTGATTTTCAGCGGAGAACATAAAAACGCGTCTGTTCGAAACGGCGTCTTCTTTTTCCAGGCCATGCAAACACTGTTGTCATTCAGAGAACACAGAGAAAAGGACTAGACAAACACTCCCCTGTTTGTCCAGTCCTTTTCTCTGTGTTCTCGTGTTTTTGTGTTCAGCTTACCCGATTGCCAACACTATGCGCTAAGTAGCTAAACTAAAACCCGTAACGTATGCAGACACGCTTGTACGGCTTGGAAACGAACAGGGGTTTATATTTAGCTTTCGCGTTCCACTCTTAAATGTGAAGCTTAAGCGTCCTCCTGTAATTTTAAGCATGGGAAAGCGCTGGAAAAATGTTTAAAACAAACAAATGGCATTGGTGTCATGTACTCTTATAGCCCCTACGCACGGTTGCGTTTGAGAGCGTTTGTGTGCGTTGTGGCTGCGAGAAACAAGGATATCCCTGCTTCTTATGCTGCGTGCCAGGCTATTCCTTGAATCGGATTCCGCGCTTCATACGAAGCACATACGTACCGGTTACTCGCTTTCGTTTCTCGACGCAACGCAGTCCAACGCACTCAAACGCTCTCGAATGCTAAATGTGCGTAGGGGCTTTCAGAATGTGACACTATTCATTGAAGCTTTTGTTAACTTTATTTATTCCATAATAGTCAAACGCCACCTTGAGCATTGAATATGGTGTCACGTAGGATTAGAGTGAGATCACTGGCAACAATAGCTGAGTGTAAGCAGTTGCTCAGCGCATGCTGACAGCGATGCATTCCAAAGTACTTTTGCAACATGTAGTCTATACCATCAAGAGTGCCGGTTTTGGGAGCCCATGATTGTGAGCTTGTTACGTGTATGCCAGCTGAATGGTGCCCTCAAATGTGGCATTCAGTGAATAAACTTTATAAATCTCATAAAAGATAACATGAATAAAATGCTTCATAAACACATTCATAATAAAGATGACGTAATCAATGAGTAAAACTATAATATCGAAAACGAAACATAAAGGAACACAAGGAAAGTCGAAGTTTAAATACAATTAACATATATTCCATTCCTAACGGTTTCTGTATAAAAGAAAACAGAAAGCTATGTATATTCATAAATGTTCTATACTTTAGCAGCGTAATGTTTGCTGAGTGTAGTGTTCATCTGCGGATATTTGCAGCTCTAATCGGTACAGTGAACAAGATGGCAGAATACAGATTAGCGTATTTTATATTGGTGTACATTCCTAACATTTATGACAAGGAACTCGGTACAGGCAGAGCAATCTAGCGAGCGCTGTGCGCGATGTTACGCGTGCTGGTAAGGCTCATCAAACAATTGGGAGTACTCCCGGCTCGAGCTGGCGTCAGGTGCGCCTGCTGCTGATAGCCCGGGGTGCATAACGCAGTGCGGGCGCTCTCGCCAAAGCCATTGCCCCTCACCGTCTTCGCGTGTTCTGCAGCGGAAATCTCACAGGGTTTCTCAGCCGTGAATCGCTTACCTGTACCTACATTTGAAAAAAAAATGTTTCATTGAAGCTGTTTTGGCTAGGCTTCCGTGAAGTTTTCGTGTGCAGTGACAGTGGATGCTGGCACTGCCGCACACGGACGCCCTCACCGAACAAAAGATTGAAATGAAATAACCAAAATAAAGCATTGACGAACGCGCGTGCGAGATGCCATTTGTTTTAGGCTCTTGCTTCAGAACAGTTACTGCTGTGGACGCCGGCTAGTGCGGCGCGTGGAACACCAATTCCTGCATTCTCCTTGATGCTTGGGCAATTTTAGCAATCTGTCTATTCAGAAGATTAGTTATAAATAGCACCATTTTCAAGGTTAGCAGACTCTCAGGTAGATAAAAAATAATTCTAAAAGATTTGCACGCTGTGCGACCCGCGTCGGTCACATCCATAGAGTTATTATAATGTACGCTAGAGGTTCAACTGGCGCTAGTGTGCTGTTGCAAATTGAAGCAGACAGCAAGCAGTCGGAAATTGACTTCCGGTAATGCATTTCTATGGAAAAAAGCGAGTGAATTTCCTCTCTGCGCTCGATTATAAGAGCAAATATCACGAATAATTCGTACGTACTAGGCACATTGGAACATTTCCCAGTCACGCAGATGAAATAATTGGTCAGTTACGGCGTTTTTCTTTCAAATTCATTGCATTAAAAACGGTGCTAAAACGGCTTCGTACGTGTATTTATGTGCACTGTCGGACACTGTTAGCGCGAACACGGCGTCGGCGCTTTCCAGTATGGGGGATATACGTGCCAAACGAACGAAGGACATGTGGAAAACCGAGAGAGACGGCAAGAACTACGCAGTAACACTGGATAAGTAACTCCTTGTGCTTGCAGACGATCAAAATAAATTGAAAGTCACGTAATATAGTTTGATTTTCAATAAATAAGTACTGCTTTATTCTTTCTGCTCGTGAATATGTGCGAAGATGCTTGTTCTGGGTTCAAATCATCACCCGCACGCTCCAAATCTTTGCAAATAGAGAGAAGCCAGAGAACAGGTGCCCGATAAAAACTGCCCGACATAGGAAATAATAAGAAAACACACCTTTCGTAGCTCACGTACTTTATTCTTTACATTTCGAACGTGTTTTTTTTTAACCACTCGTAAAGATACACGACGGGGTCATTTTCATATAGTGTCAGGACGGGCATGTTAGCAATATATAAGCACCAACGGAATACTGGCGAACTTTGAACATACTCTACATTCCTTTCGATCGTTATTTTGCTTAGAATCGTCGCTCGTTTCTACATACCTGCCATGGAACAGAGGTTTGGGCCTGAAATATAGCGAAGTTTAACATCGTTCAGCGGTAAAGAAAAAATGCTGTAACTAAAGCCATTACACATTCACAATATTAATAAAGGTACATACTATCCGGTACAACCGAAATAACAAAAGTTATTCATGTTATTTTCCGGCGAAGAGACAAAATTCACGCGCGTTTTCCCATAGGAATACACAGGAAGACTGGAAAAGTAGACTGCATGCTGTCTGCTTCAATTTGCAACCGGAAGTCCCGTAGACACTAGCGCCAGCTGAGCCTCTAGCGTTTATTGTAATAACTCTGTGGTCAGCATCTATCAGCTCTCACCGTCCCTCTTTTTGTCGTCGTTCCAAGCACGTTTGCGTGCCTAGTTTCCTTTCCTTCCACTCTCCTGGGTGGCGGTCCCGTCGCGCGTGTCTAGTTTCCTCCGGGTCCTCGGGGCGGGTCTGTGTCGTGTGCTAAACAGCTTCGCCGGTCATCCACCTTCACAAACTGGAATGGCTCATGATTTTCATCTGAAAAAGCGCCAGAGTTTTCGCGTTGTCATATGACCAAAAATGTTTGCACAAATTTTATTGATGTAATTTATGAATGTTGAGATTGGTAAACAAAAAGATCTTTACATTTTTTTTAGGAATACCACTGGCTCCATTCAAGGAGCCATGGTAGGAGTGGGTACAAACATGTACACAAGATGCAGATTTATAAATGAAAACTCAATTAAGTATAAATTCAAGAGCAGATACAAACTTAGCAACAGTTGTAGTTGACGACGACATAATTCTGTAACTCGTTCCATTCTTGAATCCCTGATACGCGCAGCATATTGACTCGTCGAACGCGTTAGAAAGCGGAGCACCCGCGTCCGGTGTTTGGCTCCCGCATTCGAAGGCGTTCGACGAATGCAATCGAGACAAAGGCAGTTAGCTTTAGATCTATCCAGTAATCATTCGAACCAGAACTCGGCGTTCTTACGTCCCCGTGAGCTCTAGTCTCCTCCTCTCCTCGGTTTCTTTGCGCATAAGCTACTCTTCATGTGCCGAGAAACACGCGCTCGCGTGTTCCATTCTCATAAATCGTAGGACTCGACATTGGACTCGTTCTACGTAGGACTCTACTATTAATAGGCTAGAAATAAATAACCAAAACAAAGCGCTCATGCTCACGCGTTCCAAGCGCGAACTTTTTCAGGTATTTGCTTTCGAACAGTTACTGCTTCAGGTGGCAGCACGTGCAGCGTGTAACTACACTCGCGCACGCTCCTTGGCACTCGGGTAATTTAGCGACGGGCCTATCGTATTAAACAAATTACACGAGTACGCTTAAGGCTGCTAACGAGTAGGAAGCCGAAAGCCAGTCCAGGAGGACGTCGAGGACGACGTCTAGGACGACGTTTAGCACGGTATCTCAGACGATCTTAAGGACCACGTCGAGGACGGCATAGAATGGAGCCTAGAGGACGAGGTCGAAAAGGTGCCTTGAGGACGACGTCAAGAATGATATCTAGGACGACTTCTAGGACGACCTCAAAGATGACCTCAAGGACGACGTCTAGGACGGCATTGAGAACGACGTCGGAAACGACGCCTAGAGGACTACGTCTATGACGACCTCAAGAACGACGCCTAGAGGAGGACAGCTTAAGGGGGCGATGCAAAGAGCTTTGTATCTCGCTCAAATAGCGCTTGGAACAGATCCCTGTGAATCACCCGTTCGTTTTTCACCACACGCTATCGAAGTCGCAGAAAAAGCTAACAAAAGACGAGCAGCGTTCATCCTCGACAAGTGCCTTGCATCAGGTGGAGAGTACTGCAGAGCTAACTAAAATTTTAACCTGTAGAAACAAATACGCACTTAAAAAAAATATATTACGTTTCCTTTGTGTCCCCCCCCCGTCCCCCCTCGCGGAGGGGGATTGGTGGCCGAGTTGGCTAGTGCACACCACCTCGAAGCACTTAGAGCGAATGCTCACGCTGCAGAACCCAGAAATCCTGGGCTTAATCCCAACCCCTGCCTGTTTCGATCTGGATGAGCATCGTACCGGCGTGCGGTCTTGTATCACTACTACGTGGTGCACGTTAAAGACCACAGGCTAGCGGTTGTACTGCACGGGGCTAAACTTCTCATCTACGGCTGGGAGACCAGTCGCTCGTTGATGCAGACTAAAATCTAGGCTGTATAAACATACACTCCGCCCTAACCCTCACACTCGCAGTCATGTAAGGAACATTTTTCGGAACCCAACGATAGTTGCCTAAACTTATGAGCCTACCACAAAAAAGGGTACTCTGAGCGAAAGCATGCGTCGATTACTAGTTTCAAACGCAGAGAATTAGAATGAAGATATACTGCGAGACCAAAGCCTTGATGCGTGGGCAGTTGAGCAACGTGCGCCTTCAAGGCGTTTCACGCCAGCCGAAACTCAGTTCTTATCGCTTCGTTGCGACAGGGCGAGACGACCTCGCCCTGTCAGCACCATCCGCGCTCTTCTCGCTCTACTGTCCTTGCAGTTCTTTAAAGCGTTTCCTCCAGACGTTAAAAAAGCAACTAAAAAAACTTGTCGCCTGGAGTTCACATTCTACTTTCTTCGCTTCCCGAAGCGCAAAACTTCGACAAAATTTCGGCAACACTTCCTAGCGCCACTCTCGCGGGAGACGCTATATTGTATCGAAGCCAACCCCAGGCCGTGTGAATGTCACTTGACATTCGGTAGGGAAAGGCGACGCCAGAAGCCTGTAGTCGCATGATGAATTTACAGCACTGGATTGTCTGGGATGGCTCGTGGCCTATACAGCCGTCTGTCCAAAGATGAAGCACAGAATACAGCTTAACGTTTTTGAATAAAATATGCTGATTTGTATCAGGACTAGCGTGCGATGCAATCGCCGAGCACCCAAGTTTCGCTAACCTTAGACAAAAGAAAAAGAATGCTTTATAGGGTTAGTTTTGGCATCGCGGTTTAATGTCTGAAGAGCTAAACTGTAGGTCCTGTATGAATTCGAAGCGAAGCTAGAGTCTGTTCCTGACGAGTTGGCGGGGGTACTTAGAAGTGCAGCTGGTTAAACGAATGCTTTGGTTCACAGTCAAGCTTTAAAGTTAGAGTGACCTCATATAAATATTTAGGAATGAGCCCAAGTAAGTGGAGGAACGCGGATGTTTATGCAGATTATTACGCGCTCATTTGGAAGAGTGATGACAAAGAGGGCCACTTCCTCTCAAAGTTATAGCTCTTTCACTTTTAGAGAAATCGAATTTTATATTCACGTGAGCTACATTTTAATGTACGAATAAAGTACACATCAAAAGGAAAGTACAGGAAAGTCTAAACAACGGCCAGTGTATGTCGGCATATCCAAAGTATTTGGGTGAAGAAGACCGTTGTAGTCGCTGAGAGGACAATAACTGAACGACGTGTCTTTCTAATCCCCAGCCTCTAACATCTACTCGCTGCCTTTCGTCGTGCTAGGCTGCGCCTGCGTGCTCAGAGCTCGCAAGAAACTGAAGTGCTATCTAAAGTAGGAGGCTATGCTTCATTTCACCTTAAATCTAAATTCGAACTACACTACCAACTGACGCGATCAATCAAACAGCGTCAAAATTGCAACATGACGATGTTTGTCGGTATTCTCTATGTGATTTTTATCGCTGAGCAAATCATAAACAGAAAAGACCTAGTGAGTTTCACGCCTGACGCTGCTCGACTGGTCCCCGTATATCGTAGCGTTGGATGGGTCTGGTCTTAGGCTGAATCGAAGGATAGCGCTAAAGGAAGGAAAACAGACATTGCCCTGCTGTTCTTATATGGTCGGTAAATTCAGTTTAACTTATGAAAGGAAGGTAGCGTTTTTCTTATAACTTTTAAAATGAGATGTGCAGTACAAATACATTTAAATAAATCAGATTACTCTTTCACGAGGGATACAGGCTTGGAAATTCTGAAAAGTATGTTGGTGATGCTCTTGGGTGATCTCCGTTATATTTGTTTATGTGTGTTGCTCGAAACTGGTATTTCTTATTTTAAGCTTTACATACCGAGAACTTTAAACGAGTGATATTAAAGTTTTGTTATCAATCGAAGGAACCTGGTTTAAATTCAAGCGCTCGAGAAAGTGACCAGCAGGCGCGAAGGTAAGCAAATGGGACGTCAGTTTTAAAGGCATGGTTCTTTCTGGTATTTTATAAAACGTGGTGGTCATGCTTGTTGCCCTTTCCTTGTAATGTATCGGTGCATCAAATAAAGGGTCTTTCAATTTTCGTACGGCGTTGTTTTCAGAGAGAATGCAAGGTATTCGCGGAATCCTATTGTAAGTATGCCACGCTACGATCAAAGGCAGTTTGTGAAATGCTACTTTTAATACACCACTTTACCATTGATCACACACAAAAAAGGTGCAAGTCATTTGGCCGTGGACGCAAGAGCGGTAGCGTTCCAGAAGAGACTTACTGCTTACGTACCAAATGCCTCTCACACCCTATAAGAGCAAATATGTCAGCTTGCATAATGCGACAGCTAAAATGGCGTATAAACGAGTTCACACCAAGTAAGGAAAACACTGACGCAACGAGTCTATTGGGTCAGTTAAGCAGCGTAAAACTTGGACAGTCACGGCGTTGGTCGTCTTCCGAAGGGTGTGTTATTTTCAGTTAAATAGCACGGAATCAACACCGCCTCGAATAATTAAAATTTGTGAACGTCTTCCTTCACACAACGTCGATATCAGACTCTAATGGCACCCTTCTCAGCAGCTTGGTCCCAGTCCGACGTCAAACGCAGCTTTGGCGCATTCATTAAACACGAGGCTTAAACGAGTGCTGGCTCACCGTTCAGGCGCAATCAGTGCGGTCGTGCTTGATTTCTTTGGGATGGCGTCGAAATGCAAGCGCAGGAGGTTTGAATATTTCAGGTATGCTGGACGAACGGGTTGTTACTTTGAGTTTTTGTTCCAAGATCGCTTGGCTTCTTACTTTGACTGAGCTCTAACTTACGGTGAAAGAAGGTGTAGCAACCGTTTTCTTGCTTGGACGTCGCCAACGTGGTTGCGGATGACATTGCTTACAAAGGGGCGGTTTTACGAACAAATTTGGGGCTGGGCGCCGACTAAAAAATATAATGCGATTAATAGACGCCCTTATATGAATATCGAACCAGTCAATTGGTTATCTTCACTCAGTTCTCTAAAAGTTAATAAAAAGTGAAAACATATTCTTTTTCCTTTCCGATTGTGTTGTAAACGGCGCAATGTACAGCTTTAGATTTAAAGGAACATTGATGATTAACTGAGAACAGTCGAAAGACACCCAGACTCACAACGCATATCGCTTCAGCCGCAGAGGCAAAGGTTGGCTGATAATCTGCGGCAATAGCGAACTCTTTTGATTGTTCACAGTAGATTATGTTGCGCTAAACGGACACTTGCACGTCTTTCAAGTCACCGGGACACGTATAAGCTTCTGTATTTGTTTGGAGTAGCAAATCTCGTACCTACATTTTACCTTAGGTCCCACTTCACATCAATTTGTCCTTCGTACAGCTGTGCTCGTCCGCGTCTACGTGTCGAAAGCGTTTAATTTTATTTTTAGTGTATTAAAACCTAATCACTAAACCGGTTAAATAAATTATTCGTGATTAAGGCATTATTTGCATAATTCGGCAGGTTCATCGACTCCAATGCCTAGCCCTGGTCAAATGACTAAGGTCTAGAATAGCTGTACACGTTTTGTCAAAAGCTGTTTCGTTTTTTTTTTTTCAGCAGTGCTGGTTGCTTGGACGGGGACCCAATCAACGAGGTACTTACGCGAAAAGACCGCCTGAACCGCTGCTCCTAAAATGAAAGCTTCATCCACACCATGCGTAGCGTGCTCTGAGCTATTGTTCTACGAGAAAAGTTAGTCCAAAAGATACGCAAATAATGAATCAGCCGAAATAATTCAAGTGTCTTGCAGTCATTTTAAGGCTATGCTTCACCTATCAACTTTTTCATAGTGTCGACTTCCCTCGAGTCCTTTCAAGAACGAACAGTGCCGAAGTCAAATGATCGATACAACAAAATGTTCATTGATGAGCACACGGAGGTGATGTTATTCCGCACGTTGCTTTCCTTCAATATTAGTTGGATATTTTGCGACCGTGCATGGCGTACATTTTTTTTCCGAAACTACAAACGAAAAGAAGCGAAAATTGAGTTAGAACACGATGAGAAATAATAAATAAATATAAATAATAAGCTTTGTTTTCATTTCCCATTACAGGTAATGAAGGGGCCGAGAATAAAAGCCGCGATAGACGGCTTGACGAGCTCTCGGCCCCAGTGACATTCAGCAGCAGTCAGAGGGAACAAAATAAAACACAAAGGCATTCAATCAATGAACAAGCGCATTCAACGAATATTAATTATCCTGTTAACCTTCAAAGCATATAAATATACAAAATCTACGTTTACATAATAGATACAAATACATGGACATGAGGAGGAATTTCCAGATTAACAATTTACCGAGAACATATAGATACAACATCGAAGTATATACAAAACTTAATATCAGTACACTATATCAAAGCTATACATTACAGTACGTAATTCATTTAAACTCAATTTATCTATATCAATGTTGTAAAAAATTAGTGAATTGAGAAGTCTTGGGACTCGGTAGGTTAACATTTCTTTGCCAACATTCAATCGGCACGTTGGTATTTGCCAATAATCGGGGTTACGAGTTTGATATTTTACAACATGTTTTTGTAAATTTGACAAAGTTACCAAGGAAGAGGTGTTATGTTGCAATTCTTTTTAAGGCTTGTGGATAGTTTATAGCTATACATATTTTTGATACTCAGTACATTATAAATTTTGAACAAGTTTTCTGTATGCGACAAATATGGCGCATTTGCAATAGTTCTTAGCATTCTTTTTTGAATTAAGTGTACTTTCTCCAAGTTTGTTATTGTGGTCGTACCCCAGACTAAGGAACAGTAATTTAAATGAGAATAAAATAACGATTTATATAACAAGAGTTTAATTGATGTTGGAAGTATATACCGGTGCCGGCATATCAGCCCTACAACCTTAGATAGCTTTTTATTTAGATACGCAATATGATGGTCCCAGGTCATATTATGGGAAAACACTACACCAAGTGTTTTAAAATCATCTACCAATTCGATGTCAACTGAGTTTAAGGTTATCCTACATATTGATGGAATAGTTTTATGTTTTGTTCGAAATATAATAGCTTTAGTTTTGCTAGTATTTATCTTTAAAGCGTTCCTGTCGGTCCATGATGATATTTTATCTAATACTAAATTAATTTTTGACACAACCTCTTCCACATTATCAGCAGCATAAAAAAGTGTTGTATCGTCTGCATACATTACATATTTAACAGATTGGTCAATATTTACTATATCATTTACATAGACGTTAAAAAGAAATGGCCCTAAAATACTTCCCTGTGGTACCCCTGAGAAAATTGGTTTTATATTAGAACAAAAGTTACCACAACACACATATTGTTTCCGATTTTCGAGATAGGACCGTAGTAGATGCAAGGCTTGCCCACGAACACCATACAATTCGAGTTTTTGTAATAATAATTCGTGGTTTAAATAATCAAAAGCTTTAGTAAAATCAATATAAACACCCAAAACAAGTTTCTTATCCTCTAAATTGCGTAAGATAAACTCTTTTTCTTCGAGTAAGGCAAGTTCCGTAGAACGATGTTTTTGAAATCCAAACTGCGACCTTGTAATGAGTTGATGCTTGTCGAAAAAGTTGGACAATCTTACATGAATAAGTTTTTCAAGCCCTTTTGAAAACACGGGAAGTATGGAAACAGGTCTATAGTTATTAATGTCATTCTTATCACCTTTCTTATGAAGTACAGAAACTTTGGCAATCTGCATACGTTTTGGAAATATACCTGCAGATAAACACAAGTTATATATATGAGTTAAACAGTGCACAACTAAGTCTAATACATATTTTACGGGCCTAATTTGGATATCATCCGCATCTCTACTGCATGTATTATTTAAGTTCATAATTACATTAAAGACCTCGGAATCGCTAACGGGATCCAAGAATATTGAATTTAAGTTTCTATATTTAATGTACTCGCAAGCCTTATCGTCATAAGCCAGAGAAACTAGATTTACAAAGTAATCATTAAATACATTAGCTAAAGCAGTATCTTTAACTTCTTCTCCGTTAATATTCAATCTATCTATGCTCTCATGGTTCTGATTATTTTGTCTAATTGAATTAACTTTTTTCCAAATAACATCAATGCGTCCAGCTGAGGATCTGAAACTATTGTGATAATACCGTTCCTTAGCGGCTCTTAGTTCCTTTGTTAACTGGTTGCGATAAGCTTTAAACTTTGTCAAATCATCTTCATTTCTTGATTTGTTAAATCTTTGAAATAACTTGTTTTTTTTCATTAATTTTGGATAGAAGACTTGGGGTAATCCACGGTTTTCGAATTCTACGCGATTTTTTAGTTTTTTTGTAAGGAAAATTTTTTGTATAGAGGCGTTTAAAACTTTCTAGGAACGTATCGTAAGCTACATCAGGGTCTGTTGCGGCAAGAACGTTGTTCCAGTCAGCATTTTCAATATCATTACGAAACACGTCCAGATTAGAAGGGGTGATATGCTGAAAGTGTCTATATGACTCTGCATTTTTTTGTGACAAAGACTATCATTTACGCATAGGAATATAGGTAGGTGATCGCTTATATGGGTGGTGAGTATACCACCTTTCAGACATGTGTGATCAATGTTTGTAATAAAAAGGTCAATAAGAGTTTCCGTGTGCACTGTAATTCTTGTTGGTCGAGTTATTATATTAGCGTATCCATACGTAGAAAGTAATATATCAAACTCAGTTCTAGGCGTATTATCAAGTAGCATGTTAATATTAAAATCTCCTCCAATGATTACATTCAAGGTTATTATCACTACCGAATCCCAAAAGCCCCTCAAAATACGCAAGAAAATTGTTAATATTGCCATCCGGTGGGCGGTAAACCACAGATATAAGCATATTTTCCGCCACTAGAGATAACACTTCATAATCCTTTGTCATAGTACAAAAAGTAGATAATAATTCGGTTTTGATGCTTTCTTCAATCAACAAACATACACCTCCGCCACGATTAGAAACACGATTTAAACAGTAGTGGTTGTAAGATGGCAGACTGAAACACATCTTCTTCCTCAGAATACCATGTCGTGTTCGTGCGGGCGGACGAACAGGATTGACGAGAGCAGCTCGGCGAGTGGCGAAGTGGAATGACTTTATTCCATGACGGAGCGAGCGAGAAGAGACGCGGCCGGACAGGCATGCGTAACTTATAGCATGTTATCAGAGAGGGAAAGGGTAGGCGGAGGAGCGATCAAAAGAAAAGAGGGCGCGTCAAGCGTGCTGAAACGCGCGTAATACAACATAACACTCCTCGGGCCTAAATAAGTTTGTTCTACACTCAACAATAGGCTAGGGCGCGTAGCGGTCCGGTGGTCTTCGTTGGCGAGGAGGGTATCGCCGCTCCTCTTGCTGAGCTGGTTCCGCTGGCGGTGGTCGAGTAGGAGCCACTTCTTGTGGTGCTGGAGTCTGGCAGGCCTCTGGTACCTCGTGATTCCCGGAAAGGTCCCAGTGGCGTGGAGATGTCATCTTCCGGTGGCACCCGAACAATGTGGTCCTTGTGTCGCACCCACTGAAACACACCTCGCGGAGTGGTTACACACAACTTGTAGGATACCGGGCCGGTTTGAGCTAGAATCGTGGCTCTAAACCACCTTTCACCACGTCGAAAATTTCGGACCCGCACACTGTCGCCTACTGAGAAACGTTTACCGAGCCGACCATTTGAACGTCGTTTTAGCGTCTGGGTAAACTGCCTTGCAGAAACAGTTTCCCTGGTTGAAGGCTTGACAACATCTAGCCGTGTGCGGAGACGCCTGCCAAGCAATAGGATGGCTGGCGCTTCCCCGGTTGTGGTGTGCGGCGTGTTCCGGTAAGCCAATAGAAAATCCGCCAGTACCTCGTTCACTGGGAGGGCTGGATCCTTGCGCAGTGCGGCCTTCAAAGACTGGACAAAACGTTCCGCTTGGCCATTACTACTTGGATGGTACGGTGCCGTGCGAATATGACGTGTACCGATCCTGCGCATATAGCTTGCAAATTCAGCAGACGTGAATTGGGGTCCATTATCTGACACGAGCGTTTCTGGGAACCCAAAACGACAAAATAATTCGTGCAAACAGTTTATGGTTCGTTCGGTAGTTGTCTGCTTCATTGTGAAGACTTCCGGCCATTTCGAATGAGCATCCACAACAACAAACAGCATGACACCTCTATACGGTCCCGCAAAATCCACGTGGACTCGTTCCCAGGGACGAGTGGGCCACGCCCACGGGTGTAGCGGAGCAGGGCAAGGCAAATTACGCTGCAGCTGGCAAGGCTGGCATGCGCCTACCTGTCGCTCGATGTCCTGATCAATGGTCGGCCACCACACGTAGCTTCGTGCCAGCTCCTTTGTCCTGACAACTCCAGGGTGTCCTTGGTGCAACTCCTCGAGCATGAAGGACTGGAAACGTCGCGGAATGACGATACGGGTACCAAGCATTAGGCACCCTTGCTGCAATGAGAACTCGCAGCGCCTGTAGAAGAAAGGCTTTAGATCGTCACTCGGCGCACGATTCGGCCAACCGTTCGCCACGTACTGCACAATCTGCTTCAACACCGGGTCCCTGTTTGTCTCGCGAGCCACGTCACGGTGGTTAACCGGTAGCGTACTGAAGCGTAATAAGAAGAAACATTCTTCTGACGGCTCCTCGCTATCGCCGTTTTGACCTTGAAGCGGCAGGCGTGATAAGCAATCTGAATCGGCATTTTCCTTTGATGACTTGTACTTCAGCGTAAACGTGTACGCGGAAAGGAGAACTGCCCAGCGCTGTAGTCTGGCTGCTGCTAGGGTAGGGATGCCGGTCTTCGGTCCTAGGATGGTCTGTAAGGGCTTATGGTCCGTTACAAGGACAAAACTGCGCCCGTAGAGGTAGTAATGAAATCGTTTTACCCCGAATACCAGTGCTAACGCTTCCTTTTCTATTTGGCTGTAGCCTTCTTCCGCTTTAGTCAAAGTCCGTGACGCGTAAGCAATCGGACGACACTGCCCATCTGGAGCGACGTGAGACAGGACCGCGCCGACGCCGTACGCTGAGGCGTCGCCGGACAGCTGCAACGGTGCTCCGGGGTCGTAATGAGTCAGCACCGGCGGAGAGGACAACAGCCTCTTCACTTCCTGGAACGCAAATTCACATTTGTCGCTCCATGACCAGCGCACATCGCCGCGCAAAAGTCGGTTGAGAGGTGCAACCACGCTGGCAAGGTTAGGAATAAATTTTCCGTAGTAGGTCACTAGTCCCAGCAACGACTTCAACTGGTGCGTGTCAGCTGGCCTCGGCGCTTTCATGATAGCTTCGACCTTATCAGTGGCTGGCTGAACGCCGTCTCCGCTTACGATATGCCCCAAGTACTGCAGCTTATCCTTGAAAAATTCACACTTCGACAGTTTTACGTTTACGCCTTTCTCAGATAAGCGTTGCAACACAGCCTCTAAATTGCGGAAGTGTTCTTCGTCAGTTTTTCCTGTTACCATGATGTCATCGATGTAACAAGTGACTCCTTCGAGACCCTTCAAGATATTGTCCATTATTCGCTGGAATATCGCCGGTGCGGACGCGATGCCAAACGGAAGGCGATTTACGACGTAGAGTCCCTTGTGAGTGTTTAAAGTTAGGTAACTCTTCGATGACTCATCCATTTCTACCTGCTGGTATGCTCGGTTGAGGTCTAGCTTCGAGAACTTTTTCCCTCCGGCCAGGACAGCAAATAATTCGTCGAATTTAGGGAGCGGATAGCTCTCGGAGTCTAGGATAGGGTTTAGCGTGACTTTATAGTCGCCGCAAAGTCTAATAGAACCATCACGTTTGATGACTGGCACCACAGGCGTCGCAAACTGACTGCTGGCAACGGGAGAGATTATGCCTAATGTTTCAAGCTTATTAAGTTCGTCTTCTACGGCTGCACGTAATGCAAACGGTACCGTTCTAGCCTTCAAAAATCTGGGTTTTTGATCGTTTTTGAAATAAAGACGGGCTTGCTCACCGTTGATTTTGCCGAGCTCGTCGCTGAAAAGATGCTTGAATCTTTGCAGAAGCCGCTCAAGTTCAGCTGGAGGCTTGTTCGAAGCTGGCGAGGCGCGCGTGATGGCGTTGACGTCTCGAATACGGTCCCAGTCAAGCTGGATGTGTTGAAGCCACTCTCGTCCCAAAAGTGCTTGACCGTCCTGCGGTACAACGTAGAGTGGTAACAGTTTTTTTCCGTGTCGCTGCTTTCGACGTTGACATGTAGCACGCCGTTGGGCTTGATGACTTGTCCCGTGTATGTGCGCAGCCGAAGAGGTGTTTTCTCGAGGCGGAGACTCGGAAAAAGTCGCTTGTGAAGGCTCCTTGAAATAATCGATACGGCTGCCCCCGTGTCCAGTTCCATCGACAACGGAGTGCCTTGAACTTGAACTTCAACCATGATGGGCGTAGACCGAGCAGATGCCGTGACGCCGTTGAGAGGGAACTCATCTTGGGTTTCCAAGGACCTGACTGGAAAACGTTTCTTGGGCGACCTTGTCTTTGATTTGCACGCTCTCTGTATGTGCCCCTGACGGTGACACTTGTAACACGTTGCTTGTGCGTGCGGACACGTCGTGGCTTCGTGTTTGGGTGAACCGCAGCGAGAGCAATGCGCAGTTATCACCCTTGGCTTGGGCCCCGAGCTGCGCAGCTTGTTCAGTTCGGCGGCGCTGTCTGACCTTGAGTGGGTCGCTGATGCGTTCTTGATAGCTGCCTCGAGTGACAAAGCCCGTTCGACGGCTTTTTGGAATGTGAGGTGCTTATCTTCACTGAACAAGTGCCGCTGGATATCTACTCGTCGGAGGCCGCAGACAAAGCGGTCTCGGAGTGACTCATCAAGAAAGTTTCCAAATTCGCACGTTTGTGCGAGTCGTCGTATCTCGGCCACGAACTCTGAAATGGGTTCATCTTCCTTTTGCGACCGTCGGTGAAATTTCGCTCTCTCGCCAATTACGGACGGCTTGGGTGACAAATGGTTGCGCAGTAGTTGCCGCAATTCTTCGAAGGACTTTGACGACGGTGTTTCCGGAGCAGTCAAAGACTTGAGAAGGGCGTAAGTTTTCGGTCCGATCAAACTCACGAAGGCGTCTACTTGCAGTTCTGCCGGAACTTTGTTGGCTCGTAGAAAAGACAACACGCGCTCTTCGTAGGAGAGCCAGTCACTAGTAGACTCATCAAAATGTTCCACTTGCCCGAAACTGGTGGTCATGGCCTCGGCGTCGACGACGCTTCCGGTGCTTTCGGCGCTGTCTTGGTTGGTTAGCTGGCCATATCTTGGTTCATCATCTTCAGAAGTCATGATCCCAAGGCAGGTTCGGTGTCCTCGTCGCCATTATGTCGTGTTCGTGCGGGCGGACGAACAGGATTGACGAGAGCAGCTCGGCGAGTGGCGAAGTGGAATGACTTTATTCGATGACGGAGCGAGCGAGAAGAGACGCGGCCGGGCAGGCATGCGTAACTTATAGCATGTTATCAGAGAGGGAAAGGGTAGGCGGAGGAGCGATCAAAAGAAAGAGGGCGCGTCAAGCGTGCTGAAACGCGCGTAATACAACATAACAACCATGTCTCGGTAAACATAATTATATTGAATTTAACTGAAAACTGGCTAAAAGACACTCGAGATATGTTACTTTATTTTTAGCAGATCTTGCATTTAAATGAAAAACTTTCAGTGACGACTCAAAACTGCGTTCAAGATATTGTGAAAAATCAGCGGGAAATACGTACGGCGAATCTTTCATGAATTGCGAAGGCTCTAGTTATCTAGGCGATATAGACCTCGATACTACGAATGAATCGCTTGCAGATCATCTTCGCTTCTTATCACATAGGCGTCATCACCATCTTTGCGCCTGATAAACACTTTCCCATTCCTGTGCCATACGTACATGAAGCCTTTTCCCTTCGTCCATTCTTTTGCCTTGGCTAGCAGTTCACGATTTTGCTTCGTCAGGTTTTCATTGATGAAGTACTTCTTTCCACTGTTTCGTAACTTTCCCTCCTGCTCAACCATGCGTCCATTGTTGTTTGCGAAGCAAAGCGGACAATAATGCCGGGAATCTTATCTGGCTTTGAGGGCAGTCGGTGAATGGCTGTTACTTCGGCTTCAGCTAACTCAGGCAGTTCTAGGCTAGGAGCTATTTCGTTTATTTTGCTCATTAGATCCTCGTCTTTCGTCTTTGCGATACCGTGAAATTCGAGGTTGAGCTTTCGGTTTCTCCATTCCAGGTCATGAAGTTCACTCCTGAGCCTCTTCACCTCCTCACCATTGTCTTTTCCCTCGAGTTCCGCTCACTTTACTTTTTAGTTGTTTAATGTCTTCCCTCTGTTCTTTGACACTTTTTAATATTTCATCATATTTTGCCGACATCATGCTAATGGATGCTTCGATGCCTCCAACAGTTTCTTTGAGATCTAAGAGTTCATCTAATTTGCTGTTCATGGAAGCTAACATGGTCGATACGTCGACATCCAATTTCGGTTTGTTGGTCGCGCCACTCTTAAACTTTGAGGTTCGACAAGTGGGGCATTTCCACGCGTTGCGGTACGTCTCGCCCTTTGTTTTTAATGTTACTTCAGAGACTCCCGCACAGCTACCGCAATGATACGTGTAACCGCATTCACTACACGTAATTGACTGCTCATCATCGAGGATTTCCTCTTGGCATTTCAAACACAACGTATCGGTCATCTTTGATAACGTGCATAGACCAAATAGCAGGCACAGCAGGCAGCAGCAGCGACAAGGATATAATTCCTTAGGAATGATAGTAAAATAAACCAACCTGGAATGACGTACAGAAGAGATTATCGTTTGCGCTGTTGCTCGTCGCTGCTGCCGCCAGAATGCTGCGGCTCACGTTGGTGACGGCTTTTATGGCAGGATTTCTTGCTCAGAGGTCGCTTGGGTCTGGTACCATGGGCAGGGCTGCAGACTTCACTTCGTTGAATGAAATCACGATGGTCCGCTTGGCTTGAAGTAACACGTCACAGCCGATCCCACGCTGCAGCTTCCGCTTGTACACGGCCAGGCGCTCAGCAGATAACTGGAATGACGTACAGAAGAGATTATCGTTTGCGCTGTTGCTCGTCGCTGCTGCCGCCAAGAATGCTGCGGCTCGCGTTGGTGACGGCTTTATGGCGGGATTTCTTGCTCAGAGGTCGCTTGGGTCTGGTACCATGGGCGGGGCTGCAGACTTCACTTCGCTGACTGAAATCACGATGGTCCGCATGGCTTGAGTAACACGTCACAGCCGATCCACTGCAGCTTCCGCTTGTACACGGCCAGGCGCTCAGCAGATAACTGGAATGACGTGACAGAAGAGATTATCGCTTGCGTTGCTGCTCGTCGCTGCCGCCAGCGAATGCTGCGGCTCACGTTGGTGACGGCTTTGCGGCAGGTTTTTGCTCAGGGTCGCTTGGGTCTGCACCAGGGCGAGTTTCACCGCCGGTGAACCGCGATGGTCCCGGCGATAACACGACGCCGATCCGCTGCAGCCCGCCTGTACGCGCCAGCGCCTCGAATGCTTGAATGACGTAGAGAAGAGATTATCGTTTGCGCTGTTGCTCGTCGCTGCTGCCGCCAGAATGCTGCGGCTCACGTTGGTGACGGCTTTATAGCAGGATTTCTGCTCAGAGGTCGCTTGGTCTGGTACCATGGGCAGAGCTGCAGATTTCACTTCGTTGAATGAAATCACGATGGTCCACTGGCAAGTAACACGTCACAGCCGATCCCGCTGCAACTTCCGCTTGTACACGGCCAGGCGCTCAGCAGATAACTGGAATGACGTAGAGAAGAGATTATCGTTTGCGCTGTTGCTCGTCGCTGCTGCCGCAAGAATGCTGCGGCTCACGTTGGTGACGGCTTTATGGCAGGATTTCTTGCTCCAGAGGTCGCTTGGTTCTGGTACCATGGGCGGGCTGCAGCCTTCACTTCGTTGAATGCAATCACGATGGTCCACTTGGCTGAAGTAACACGTCGCAGCCCGATCCCATGCAGCTTCCGCTTGTACACGGCCAGGCGCTCAGCGGATAACTGGAATGACGCAGAGAAGAGATTATCGTTTGCGCTGTTGCTCGTCTTTGCTGCCGTAAAGAATGCTGCGGCTCACGTGCTGGGGACGGCTTTTGCGGCCGGATTTCTTGCCCAGGAAGTCGCCCCAGGTCTGGCACCATGGGCAGGGCTGCAAGACTTCACTTCGCTGAGATGAAATCACGATGGTCCACTTGGCTGGCAGTAACACGTCACAGCCGATTTCACGCGCCGCGGCTTCCGCTTGTACACGGCCAGGCGCTCAGCAGGATAACTGGAATGACGTAGAGAAGAGATTATCGTTTGCGCTGTTGCTCGTCGCTGCTGCCGCAAGAATGCTGCGGCTCACGTTGGTGATGGCATTTTATGGCAGGTTTCTTGTAGAAGTCAGCGGTCTGATGCCTGCTGGTGATTTCTGAACTGCTGCGTTGAATAGATACGATGGTCAGCAAACTGGTAAACGTCCAGCCCAGTTCACTAACGACTTGACCTTTGTCGGCGCTCAGCAGATAACTGGAATGACGCGTAGAGAAGAGATTATCGTTTCCAGCGCTGTTGCTCGTCTTTGCTGCCGCCATTCTGCCAGCTCATTGACGCTTTCGCGGTTGCCCAGCAGAGGTCGCTTGGGTCTGGTACCTTTGGTAAGACGCAGGCTTCCGCTGGTGAATGATCACGGTAGGTCGCAGCGAAGTAACATCCCAGCCGATCCCCACGCCAGCTTCCGCTTGTACACGGCCAGGCGCTCAGCAGATAGCTGGAATAGCAGACAAGAGATTATCGTTTGCGCTGTTGCTCGTCGCTGCTGCCACTGCGAATGCTGCGGCTCACGTTGGTGATCGCTTTCATGGCAGGTTCAGCAGGGTCAGCAGTTGTTTTTGTTGACGAGGCTGAACTCGCTGATTGAATGAAATCACGATGGTCATGACGAGTAACACGTCACAGCCGATTTCACGCTGCGAAGCGCTTGCGGCCAGGCGCCAGCAGATAACTGGAATGAGGTAGAGAAGAGAGTATCGTTTGCTGTAGTCGCTGCTGCCGCAAGAATGCTGCGGCTCACGTTGGTGACGGCTTTTATGGCAGGATTTCTTGCTCAGAGGTCACTTGGGTCTGGTACGGACGGTACGAACACTTCGTTGAATACCAATCACGATGGTCCACTTGGCTTGAAGTAACACGTCACAGCCGATCCAGCAGCCCGCTTGCGGCCGATAGCGGATAACTGGAATGACGTAGAGAAGAGATTATGTTTGCTGTTGCTCGTCGCTGCTGCCTGGAGATACTGCGGCTCACGTTGGTGATGGCTTTTATGGCAGGATTTCTTGCTCAGAGGTCGCTTGGGTCTGGTACCATGGGCGGAACACGGGCTTGCTTGTTGATGAAATCACGATGGTCCACTGAGCTTGAAGTAGCGTCACAGCCGATTTCACACCGCAGCTTCCACTTGGCACGGCCGACCAGCAGATAAGTGGAATGACGTAGAGAGGGTATGGTGCTGGTGACTGCTCGTCGCTGCTGCCGCCA